>JAHDVE020011027.1:0-32500 GCA_022606495.2 Halesus radiatus
AAAAAAAACTGCATAAGCACAAGTACCTAGATCCTTTATACGTAGCACCTACCACGGACTGGTATTCTTCTCTTTCTAGGCCAATGCAGCCTGGTCGTACCCTAATGATACACTTGTCATCACCACAATGAATGGTGAAAATTTCGGAAAAGGAGGGAACGCGCTCACAACTGTTCGCCGCTGGCTTATTTTCCTGCAAATGAAGCATCCTTTCATACCTTTCTACTCGAATTCAAGAAATTGAGGTCTATAATAGTGAATTATATAAACTTTTATTTTTATTTCGATCAGTTTGTAACGTTTTAGCAGAGAAGTTAGTCCATTAAACCTGTTAACATATTCATTTGAAAAAAGAGAGGGTTAAGTTTTGGAAACCGAAACATATTTCATATTTTTTTATTTAATGGTATTTTTTGTAACATTGGGAAAAATATGTTTTCTCACTGTGGAATACCGTGCGAAATTCACATTGCACATTATTTGATGTATAAATTAAGCCTGTTAAGTTTTTTTTTAAGTAGGTACAGTGAATTAAATGTAAATATAACAAATAAGCATAGTTATAGAATGTAAGAAAAGAAAACTCTGAAATATACAAAATAATATAAGACAATTAAGGAAACATAAAGGATTATTGAATGTAATCGACTGAGTTTAAGTTTAAAGTAGAAAGGTCATAAAAGGTTATCTATATTAAAAGAATCTGATAGGTAAGCAACCGTTTTTATTAAATATTTAAATCAGCAGGGAAACGTGCTTTTATTTTTTATTTACTATTTAACATACATTAATATTTATCATGTTACAATTGTTAAGAATAAATATATTGCAATTGTTTCTTATTTTCACATTCCTCCTCACTAGGAATTAATTAATTCCTGTTGCGAGGCAGACTGTGAAATGTTGTGTTGGTGTTACTGATACTTAGATTGTCTTCATAATTTTTCCGCTTTCCTCAACTTCATGTTTACTTAGGTCATAATTTTAGTTTATGTGCATAATTAAGAGTCGGCATCTTGGGCAGTTAACTGTTATAATATGAAAGAAATGGGTAGACATATATTTCGCCTTTCTTCAATAGAAAAAGAGATATTGAAAATGTTACGATATGACTAAATGATTCCAGAAAATACACATTATTACGTGCACCTAGTTGTACAGTAAAGCTCCAAGAGGTGCAATATGCACGATAATCTCGATGAAGTACCTACCTATATCAAACAGAGCAACTCTCCAAAGTAAATTGAATTGTTTTGTTTGAAAGTTTTCAAAAACTTACCTTATTGGCGTAGCTTTACAATAGATCAATCGTTTATCACATCATCGTTATCATCTGGTCCAGTCATTTGAAGCTCTGTAGCAAAACACAATTTTTCATGTACAATGAAATACATAAAATATTTTTTTGAAAAATGGAATTACTCTGTTTGTTCTGTTTAAAATATTGTAAGCAATCACCTCGAATAGTTTCGTGGTACCACCCCGAAACAAATTGTAAACTAGATATATGTACTATTCCCATCATACAGGCAAATTGATATTGTGTCCACAATCTATTGAATTATATTTTTTTTTCTTCGTAATTCTACTTAGCAAAGCAAAGAATAATTTTAAAAAGCGAAAATCAATACCAAGTAGGAACTATCCCGGTACTTATTCCATCGGATAATTTATGCATGTATTCAGTACACACATAAATTAGTAATATTTAATCGTTTAAGAAGATAATATTAACAGATCTCAAATGAAACACGAATCCGAAAAAACAACAGAAAATAATAAGATTTCACTCGCATCTGGGACTCGAACCCAGGACCTCTGCCAATCCGGGGCAACTGCTTAACCAACTTAGCTAATGGGACCAGTTCAATTTACGTCATCTACACCGATATCATTATTCAAGTTCAAGACTTGTTAATATTATCCTCCATTATAATTCCCGTATTATTGGCTGCTATTCTTATGATGATTGCAAAGTTCTTCCCGAACACAATTGCAATCGGTATAGAGTCTCGGATATACCTACCCGATTTTTATTCTGATGAGACATCTATTGACTTATTTTACAAGTCTGGAAAGAAATATTCAATTTTATATAACTTATTGAAGTTTGTAAACTTCATTGTAATATTTAATCATCGAAGAAGATAATATTAACACATTCCAAATGAAACACGATCCGAAAAAACAACAGAAAATAAAAAGATTTCAGTCGCATTATTTTCTGTTGTTCATTCTGATTCGTGTTTCTATTCAATATTGTGTTAATATTATATTCTTCAATGAGGTTGACACACTTCAACAAGTTATAAAAAATTGAATAAATTAGTAATATTTGAAATATCCCACATTAAAGGAGGTTATTATTAACACACTTCTGGCGGGAAGGGTGGTTCTGCCTCTAACACCGGTCCCACTTTAATGGCGGGAAAGGCAATGCTTTCCGATATTTTCATATTAGTATTGTATATCAATCTATTTGTAAAGGTACAAAATATATTTATATTCATAAACACACGTGATATGACTCTTCCTCATTTTATATTGTCTTTCGCGCGGTTTTTTTTTTTATTTTATCAAAAGAATGGTATATTGAACCCTTAGAAAAAGTAATAAATCCTATTATATTATAAAAATGCACCATTTGTGTTTAATAATTTGAGTGGAGTGAAATATATATTTTTTATAATTTAATAAAATACGTACAATTTTTTACAAACGAAAAATCACCAAACGAATTATTTTCAAAGATACTACGGTCCACAACAAAATCCATTTTCTCAAACGCTACCCTTGTTTTCTCCCGCGTGAAGTGTGTGTTAATATGAGTACGTACGATATAATGGACCTCCGTTTAAGATAATACTATATCAGTTTTCTATGTGTTATCATAGAGCAGCTGAATAATTTAAATCATAAATGTAAATTTATTCGACGTACAGATAATATCCGTGTTAAGGATTAACGTTAATGTTTGCAGGGTGGGGTTGGGTACACTGAACAAAAATATTCTAGTAGCAAGAGCTCTACCGATTTAATAAAAGTTTTTATTAGCGATTTTTTATTTTATTTTTCTATTATTGTGACAGGTGTGTCGGCTTTCAAAGCCATTTTCAAACTGCGGTTCGGCCACATTGAGACGATAAGAATGGTGGTATATATACAGATAAATTTAAATCTGACTATGCCGACTGTAACGCTATAAGATTCAAATAACACATATACGATGCTATAATAATAAAAACGCTGTTTCAAAACTTGCAGAACACTCTTTATCGAATAATGCAACAGGCAACAATGAGCCTAAACCCTTATATTTAGAAAGTAAGGGTCTTAGAAAAAAAACTGGAACAACTAGAGATAGACCAAGGAACTAATGATCCAAATGTAACATTAGTAAATAAAATATGATATAAAATCAATTTTTCAATTCTTAGCATTTTCACGATACCTAAACAATATAATTCAGGGATTAACCACACACATTGAAATTCATTGCTTTAATACCATTCACGTCGTTACAAAACAATTAAGAAATATCTGCCATCATTAATCGCGTGGGAAAACAGATTTCATATAAAAGTACCTCACAGAATGAAGAATTATCACAAATATTTTCTGAGTAAATCGTTTTTTTACCGAAAATAATAAATCATTTCTAACATCATACATATAAAAATTGGATAGGGGTCAATAAAGTTGCCTTAATGTAGCCTAACCACAGTCTGAAAATGGCTTTGATGACGAAACAACTCTCACAATAATACACAAATAAAATACTTGCAGAACTTATTAATAACATTATTAAATTTGATTTATCTCAATTTCAAAAAAATATGTATTTACTTCAAAATAAATAAAATAACAATTAATAATTTCCATCCGAAGTAAATCAAATGTGACCTTACTCCGGGCACAACAGACATGCTCACAATGCACTTCTGTCGATTTACTCTTTAGTGGTTGTGTGTATAGGTCGGATAATTGTAGGCTATTAGTAAAGATATAGATATTTTCTTTTTTTAAATGTAAGTAATTAATTTTATAGCTGCGATGGAAATTGTACCAACATCCTCCCGAAACGGAGGTCAGTGCTTTTGCCATTAAACCGCTGAGGCGCTCACTTAATGTCTTGTTTATGTGAATTTTATGTTAACGGTTGAAAACATGTAATGTTAGGTCACATTCAAATTTTCGGCTCAAATGTGTCGAAATTTATCATTAAAAAAAACTATATTTCTTGGCACCATATTAACTTATCATTCCCGGAAAGTTGAGTGGGAGAAAAGAACTGAAAATAACAAAATCACAAATTATTTTCACTCATGTTTTATTACACCCATTTTTTCATTTTAAAAATAATTTATAATCACGATCATCTGCGATCTAATCATAAAACAGACGTGGGTCGCCTGTGGGGAATACTTCGCTCCTGTCAGTATTTTGCTGTCTCCCTCTAGTCTCTTATGCTTAAAGATGCGGTGTTCGCCTCACACCGTTCAACCAAATAAGTTTAGATCTCCCAACGCCTTTTGGTCTTACAGGCTTATTGTCACGAAGCCTCTTTGGTAGTCCTTTATCTTCATTCTTTGCACATGCCCTACCCAGCGGATCCCTACGTGTTTTATAAATCCAGTAGACAACTGACCAAATAGTTACATTGTGGTAGATCAGCTTCACAATACATCCTAATAATTGGCGATGCCATGATCTCACTGCAGATAATCTCAGTATCGAAGCTTTGCTTGAAAATGATTTAAGCCGAGTTTAGTAATTAGATCGAATAGCCAAGTACTTCCCACCCTTGCACTACTTGCAAGAATATTTAAAAAGAAACTGCGTACATTGGCGGCCCAACCTAGGATACATTATTAAAATGGATTCAAAATCAATATTTTACCATCAAGGTACTGAAAAATGACACTACATCTCTACACAGGGTGTACAGGGATGTACACGACAAACTTTAACCAATGATTCCTGAGTTTATTCGGTGAAAAAAAAATTAAATAGAGTTTTAGTCACCGGTGACCTCTTTAAAAAAAAAAAATCTTAAAACATTAAAAAAAAATAGTGGTAGATAGTTGGGATTGGTGGTTCCTCGGCTGAGTGACCAGTGACGACATGTGAAAACGTGTATTTGTTTGAATTAAAAAAAAATAAAAATAACATTTAATGGATGCCAAAATGCCATTTACATTTTACTCCAAATTAGCTCAAGAATCAATGGTAAGAGTTTGTTGGGTACATCTTGTTAAATGATTCTCCCCGAAATCAGTCTGTTTCGGTCATTGCCATTGGCATGGGTACTAAAGGAGATATAATTATCTTTAACTTGCGACGTCAACGACTTGGAAACTAAGTAAACACTACGTTATCTGCGAAATTAAGATTTTATAAAGATGTAAAACAGAACTAAACGACCGTTTTGTAAATTTACATACAGCATGAAAAATAATTTCAGCGCCTTTCGGCATCTTCCAACGCTTTTCGGCTAACGCGGGGCAAAAATCTTTTGTCTTTATTACGAAAAGTTACTTTGTTCCGAAACTTTATAACGGGAGACTGTTTATTAAATATTTATAAAAAGTATTTCGCGTCAGAAATATTATGTTGCGGCAGCGTGTAATCTGGGAAAGTTCGTTGCGGTCGGATAAAAATATCTTTATGATCAATCGTAAACGATACGGTGGGACTTTTATATGGATTTTTAAAAATATTTTGATTAAAGTATACTTAGTGAGGTAAGTATGTCTTGGAACGTTCAGGGATATAACCGCATTAATTTATTTTTATTTTTTATATGAATACCTCACAAGAGTCCCAACTGCTCCCAACCGTCTGGAGCCAGTGAGACTATGACATTACCAATTGGGGAATGCTGTGAGGCTGAAGGTATTGGGGAGGGTAAGGAGAAGGGGAAGAGGAAGGTTGGGAATACCTGGCTATTCAGATCTGGTCACCAAACTGATCTGAAACTATCTGAGACGGCTAAAAGCCATTTCAAGCAACGTTTCAATTCTGAATGGTGGTCTTTCACCAGGGCGATACTGAGAGTATCTTCCACTCTGGAACGTGCGCAAATATACTACATATTATTTTTAAATGAATTAATTGTGAAACAACACAAATTAATTAAATAAAAATTACTTGCGCACGCCGGGATTTGAACCCACGACCTTCGGATTCGTAGTCGAGAGCCTTACCCCTCGACCATGGAGGCCGTCGATTATTTTATTTCTTTATACAAAATAAACATTTGAATCATCAATTTATTCTGATTTTATCACAACTCGGTTTCGCTTATCCCGAGCTTCGTCAGAGTAAAATATTAAAACAAAAATACGTAGACTCAGCATTATATATTATAGGTGAGACATAATACGACATAGAATAATAGGAGGACATAATATAAAATGAAACAATAGAAGAGTGAGACAGAGATATGCTTATATATAATAGAATGGGACAACATATAAAAGGGAAAGAGACAGAACGAAAAAAGAGGGAGGGATTAAGAGGAACTTGGAAAATTTTAGTTAACGGGAAATATATCTAATATAGGACAAGTTAAGTTTATTGTTAAGAATATTACTATCAATTTTTACGGGTTTCTATATTACTAAAGCTGCTAACTTATCTACATAATATAATGCCAAAAAAGTTTTTGTTTAGAATATTAGTGCCAGTGTTATAATTCTTGGCGAATTCCGAAATACCATGACTATTTAAACTAATGTTTTAAATCTATTTGTATTCATTTAATGAATACCCAATTCTTCTGTTTACATTACAATAATAATTAAAAACCGCCATTTTCCGCGTTAATGATTTTTTTACCGGAATTTCATTGTCATAAAAACTGTAAAGACCGTTAAAAAATATAATTTTATTATAGCAGTAGGTGCGAGTTTGACATTTTCTAAACTGAAGCTGATGTGTTGCGAAAAAAAAAATCTTTCAATTATGCTTACTCCCAAAACATTATTTTATTAAGCGTTTATGAGAACATATAATTCAATAGGTGATTGTATAAAAATATATTCTCAATGAATATGGCTTAACTAATTCGGCTGATCTTATTTAAATACGCGACCATTATTACCATAGAGAACGTATTAAACACAAAAGGAAGTTTATGGGCAGTAGCGGTTTTTTATAAAGTGCGTTCGTACTCACATAAAAATAATAATAGCATAAGAAGGCAAGCTCGTTTTATAATTTCACCGCACTTTTAAACAGCACCCTACCCGAATTCCGCGCTAAAAAAAAAATCACCAGTCCGTATTAATACTGTTCGAGAGCGAGTCCAAAATAAATTCCATACGTGCGTTTTGAATTCAGCGTCTATGGGACTTTCTGTTCTAAGAAATAATTTATACAATCCCATACTTTTGGCGCTTCAGTGGCAAACCGCGGAAGAATAAAAACCTTGACTCTTAGCTGCCCGGGTGCATAGCGAGAATGAGATTTATTAACACCAAATTTGTACGGAATAGTAATTTGCCAAAATCGATAGATTTTTTCCGTGATCATTGTATTTTAGGTTGTTATTAAAATGAGAGTCTGAAGATGTTACCTCTTTATATTAAAAAAAAGATTAATTTCTTGTTATAATTATGAATTTCGAATGTAAAACTTTATGATACAAGACATTGTATTATTCATTGAGCACAGACTCCTTAATGAATCGCCAATTTGTTTATTGTTCTAGATCGATTATTTCCGGTGCAGTGATATGACAAAATTCCTTTAGATTATGGACTAGATAATTTAGATTACTATTACTTCCTTTTTAAAAATGCGCGCCATTCAGTCGGTTGATGTTGTAGCTGAGCGCTAGTGGTCGAGTTGGAGAGGTAAAACTTTAAAATTTTCTTCCGACACAGTTTAGTTGCTATCATGCGTTGGAACAGTGAGGAGCGTGAGTTTGCTGTTCAAGCCTACTTTTCGAACGGTTGTTCTGTGATCGCAACCCACCCAACAAACAAAACATGCGCTACTGGTCTGGCAACAATCCTCGAGAATTACATCAAAGGCCTTTGCATTCACCTAAAGTCACAGTGTGGTGTGCAATTTCCTCAAGTGGAATTATTTTTCGCTGGTTCTTTGAGGAAAATGAAGTAACAGTCACCAGTGAATTCAGACCGGTATGTAAACATGTTACAGGATTTTTTCCCACGGATAGATTAGTTGGACTCAGGGGACACTTGATTCCAACAAGACGGTGCAACGGCACACACTGCAAGAGCATCGATGGCTGTTTTGAGGTAACACTTCCCAGAGTGCCTCATCTCAATTAGGGGTGATTTGAAGTGGCCGGCCCGTTCTCCCGATTTCTCCCCTTGAGATTTTTTTGTGGGTTTTTTTGAAATCCCGTGTTTATGTGAACCGTTCAAGGACCCTATAACATTGAAGACCAACAACATCTAGGAAGAAATTGCCAGGATAACGCCTGATATGCTGGCAAGAGTCATGACAAACGCCAGAAATCGGTTTACTCAGTGTATGGAGAATGGGGGACGTCACTTACCTGATTTGATCTTCATAAACTAAGTAGAACTAACTGTAGGTATGTGCCTACATTATAAAAAACAAATAAAAAAATTCTGATTCATACACTGGGTAATATTAAGTTTTGAAAAAAGGAAGTTATGCTGCCGCACCTTGTATTAGATAAGTGAGATCTTATTTTGAAATTCTGGGAATCCCAACTTGATAAGTCCGGCCTAATTGGGTTGTCACTTTTATATATTTTCAAGAAACTTGAATTTTTTGTTAAGAATTTAATCCCAAATCTTCCGAGACAAATCATACCAACAAGTTAAATCTATAACACATATGTATCTTAGTTCATAGTTTAGTAATATACTGCCATGAAGAAACTACGTCAATGGCTAAACCCGGTCAGTAAAAGTATATAACAAATAAAAGTAATGTAAACAAAGTTATTGTTTTATTTTTTTTTAAATAAAATATTATAAAAAAATGTTATACGTATTAGATTTCGATTAACAAAAATTAATACCCATTTGACCTGATCTGACATCATGATGGAAACACGTTTCAACTTGAGTCAATATGATGTCGAAAAAGAATTTTGTAAAAGGTTCCCGAAGAGAGTCGTAAACTTGGAAGAGATAGAAAAAATACAATAGATTCACCCGTCGATAATAAATATGGCAGACATGACTTTCGCTGTACCGTGAAGATTGTTAAAAAAAAACTTTTTTATGATCAATTTACGCAACTGATTACATTTACAAACCATATAACAAATTTGGTGTCGGGACAAAGACACCAAATTTGGACAAGGTATATTAAAAGCCAAGTTATTTTAATTAATCTGTGTGTGTGTGTGTTTTTTTTCATATTCCTTTTAATATTTCATAATATTTCTTAACGCAATAATATAATCAATTCACAAGATTAATATATCAAAACACGTGAACACCTCAGTACAGATTCTCCTTGTAAGGTTGTTCATGAAACACTATAATTAATATATATAGTATGAAATATATATTTAATAATCTGATTAAATGTTTCCACGATAACCGTTTTATTATTAATGAAAAAAAAATTAATACACGCTTATACATTTTCTACATGCAAGTTGTCAGAATAAAGACATGTACAAAATCACACCATACATACGGCTGTTGGCGTGCAAAAAAATAAAAGTTACATGTAATATATAAGAATATACATTCCTTGTGCTAACAATATGTATTAACTTCAACTGGTCAAATCACATAGAGATAATAACTCGTATATAATAGACTAAGATCAGTGTTAGTTAAATTTTTGTGATCGTATTTTTTTATACAGTATATACGAGTATAACACATTAGCGGAATCAATAGTAGGGAAAGTAAACAGTTGTGGACTAACGTACAAAACGTATTTAATTTAATTTGAGCAAATACAACTCCGTTTCTTAAAATTCATATCAACAAAAAAAAAAATAATTAGATGAAGGCGACTAAAAATATGATTTTATTATGTAACGTGCTCCCCGTGCATAGTATGGTAGATTATGAATTAACGCTGGATGAATTCTGGAATACAGAATTTAAAACGTCTGTTAACTACAACTATCCTAAGAAGAATAGAGAATCGCAAATGTATGCGGTGATAGAACAAAGACGCATACATTTTCTGAAATATTTAACGCATTACATGAAAACTTTAAAAAAGACATCCACTTCAAAAATAAAACAAAAGCAGGTAATTCTACTTCCGTAGAACGCGAAAACAAATACCATGTAAATGTAAGCATACCTACATACCGTAGCTTGTTTCATACAAAACTTAATTTTGGGTTTGATGCCAAATTACTCACCTAAACCTAATGATCTTTTTTTTCATCAAAAAGTATAGTAAATATCTAGTACGGATTAGAAGTAATTTATTTATTTTTGTATTACATTATGAAATATGGACCATTAAAGGAATTGATTTTTTGTGATTTTAGAGGCATCTTTAACAATTATTTGGGGGCTAATCGTAATTTAAAAAAAAAAAATTACCCCATCTGCTTTGAAAATATAATATATTATAAAATAAAAATAAAATAAAACAATATTAAAATAAGTATTGTGGTGGACTTCAAATTGAATTAAAAACGACCAATTTACGTTGTAACACAAATTTGCCGTACATAGTTTAAAATATCGATCCGAAAAAACGTTTTTTTTATTATATTTAGTTTTATATTTTTATTTACGTAATCATATTTACGTAGCAAATATGATAATTAAAAAAAATACAGTCAACCCGCAAATAATTTTCTAATTTGCCTCTAAAATTTTAATTTTTTTTTTCATGGCCTCATAATTAAAAAAAAATACTTCTCGTGCGTACTAGATATTTACTAAACCTTTAATTAAAAAAATATATCATTCAGTTTGGTTGGGTATTTTGGCCTCAAATTCAAAATTAAGTTATGTATGAAACAGGCAGCGCAGCTGTTCCTCTTAATGTTAGAAATAAAACCTGACTATAATATCGTTATATAATACTATCAAGTTAATGTTAGATGTTAAGTACCTGTAATTATTTATAAAACCTACTGATTTTTTCATACATTGAAACAAATAAAAATGTAAAAATTAGAGATTCAATCACTGTGAATAAACTTATTGCTATAAGACTTATAAAATACAACCTTAAAAATATCCTAAATAAAAATACTACATATATATATATATATATATTTTTGCATAATTTGCAGTACACAATTTATTGTATTTATACTTCATTCTTACTTGACATTAGATTATAAATGATCTATATTATAATGAAATACTGTATAATGTATTATACTTGACTGTAAAATAAGTTGACAAAAATTAATGAATAAAAATAAATAAATACATTTTAGAATTAATAAGGCACAAAAGTTACAACTGGCAGTAGCCATGTATAATTGGTATTCCCAATTGGGGCATATTTGAAGGCTAAATGGAAGTGAAGTTGGGAAGTACCTAGCTAGTCAGATCTGGCCCCTAAACGCGGCTAAAGCCATTGAAATGTTTGAAAACAACGTTTCGATTCTGAATAGTGGTCTTTCAACAGGGCGATACTTGGAGAGTCTAGTATCTACTAATTTAGCCAGGTATGTAGATATCAGAATAGTGCAAGGAATGAATGATCTCTAGACGGCATATCTCATCGATATTATGATAAAGTGACTGGTAAAATGTTGTAAATAACACATTTTTTAATGTGAAGTCAACTCAAAACGACGGCCTCCGTAGTCGAGAGGTAGGGTCCTCGATTATGCCCAAGTAAATTTTATATATGTGAATAGAACAGTGATTTCACACTTTCCTCTTCTCTATCTCTTTACCTTTCCCATACTATTCAGCCTCATAAGATACCCTAATTGGTATTGCCATATTCTTACTGGACCTTAACTCTTATGCGATAATCGTGTAAAAAACAAGTATAAACATAGAAAATAATTATATCGATTTTGAGAATAAACTAGAAATGTTAACGACTTAGCTGGTAAAAAAAGCAGCATTCAATAACAAAAATCGATGAAAACGTCTAGAAACTTTTACTTGAGAAGTAGGTGGTAATAGCTTGTCTTCCCTACCTCCAAAAGTCTTGCTTTGTAAAGAAAATAATTTAGATTATAGTTCTTTCGTTTTTCAGAAATTTTAGAGGCACCGCAGTTGTGGTAAATAATTAATATTCTCGATCAAAAAGTTTGTGATGATTTCGTACTAAAATAAGTTAACTTCTTTATGTATTATAATTATTGATCACAGACCTTGGTATCGTATTATATTCGGTACAGTGATTATAATATTATGATAAATTAATCGAGTTACACAACACTGAAGCGAGGAGAAAGAAGTTTAGTTGCTGCATGACCGAGACACGAGAAGAGAATGATTTTCAAGGCAATCGAGGTTTATGTAGCCCCTATATTATATGGTGATTTTCTTGTGTTTTTTTTTATTCCTGTGTTTTCTGTAGAGAATCTTTTGAACTATGTAGCGGTTCTCAGGTTGCCGGTAGGTAGGTAATAGTATGTGGGTTTATTGCTTCATCTCGTAATAAAGATTTGCTGTTGAATAAAACAAGATGAAACCGATATGAATAACCAGATTCTTCTGAGCCTAACCTCTTCGCATGTTTTTCCCTTCCCTACTCCTTTTAACCTCACAACAATATCCTAATTGGGGATGATATAGATCAGGGGCTGTTGGGGCTATTAGGCGGTTTTTTTTAAACAGTATAACCAACAAAAATGAAAACATTTCAACATTTTCACAATTCTTCATTTTGCTGTTGCCCTTGCCTATTGGAAGTAGGCTATCATCATTGCGCTATTTATTTGTTATATCCTGCACAATTTGGCGCGCAAAAACTCATCGGAGCTGCACCCGTACCAGCGACGCAAGTAATGGAATGCACGATATCCGTTTACATTACCGACCGGAAATTGCTTTTCATTGTTTTTGAAGCGGATGCGTTCATTGTCACTATTTGTCAAAGGGGCTCAGTGTTTTGAAATACGAAACGACATAAAACAAGCAGGTGATGTATGGAATGAGCTACTTGAATGATGGTTTATTTTTTTTTAAAGTACACGTTCCAGGGTCCAAGCTGCTGAAATGAAATTTTTGAGAGGATTTGGCAGGAGTCACAAAATGGAATTGAATAAGAAGTTTGACGATCCGGGAGGAGATAAACATTGAAACATTGCTATTCTTCATAGAAAAGTCGAAACTGAGGTGGCTTGGGCATGTATTAAGAATGCCAGAAGATCGAATTCCGCGAAAAATCGAGTGCTATTCCAGAGAGAAGTCGTCCAGTGAGCCGTCCCAGACAAGTGGGAAAAGCAACTCCAGAAAGAAGCTGTGTGAGGACAGGCTGGGCCCACTATCGACGGATTCCATTAACATGGATAAGTACAGGGACGCCTGAATACGTCTTATTGGTGCGAGGGGTCGCCGATCCGAGTGGAATAAGGGGAAGAAGATTTATGATTTTATGCAACAATCAGGCTTTGTTTACTAACCAGAAAAAATATTGACGTTTAAACAGCTACATAATTTTAAAAAATATATATGTAGTTATAGTTACTAAAAATATTTAAAAATTCCAGCATGTGGGAAAGGGAAATGAAAGGGAAGCAAAACGCTTTCCTTTCATTGGTCTCTTCAGTTTCGGGAATAGAAAAAAGTCGCAGGGAGCCAAATCTGGTAAATACGGAGGTTCAAAATTCACACTTTCTTTTGAACACACCTCGCACAAATAACATAGATAATATATATTATTAAAAATGGATATGTGAAGAGAACATAATAGGCGAGAACATTATAGCAAGTGCCCAGGGCGCGCCCGGTGCGCTCTGTGGACAAAATAATACAAGGCTCTGAAACGAATTATAGCAGGCGGATAACGCTCGCGCACTCCCTACTTGTTGTAGGAGCACCCCGGGGGCGCACCTTAGGCGCTTGCTATTACGTGACTCTAAGAACATAGAAATAAAACAACAAATTGATGATTAGTAACGACTTTGGTAAAACAGCGTACGCAAGCAAAATCATTAAATTTCTTTAGAGCATCGAACGTGAATATTAATGGCCGACAAACACTGAGTGTATGTCTATTTATATAAAAAAACAATGTATGTTTGTTTGTTTCTTTGTCCTCAATTTTATCAAAAATCGGTTTCGCTGAAAATAGCACAGTTTGTTCTTATTAGTGCCGGGAAGGTTTAGAGAGTAGTTTTAAAGAAATCCAATATGTAAAACTGTTTCTATAACGTTTTAAAATTAGTATGAAAAACCTTGAATCTGCAATTTTTTACTTAGGTTAGCTTATAGATTACACTCTGGTTAGCCACAGATTGCGTATTCAAAAGAAGAAGTTTTTTTTGGGTAGAATATTTTCAAAATGGAAAACACGAGTAGGTACCTACTTAAGAACTTTATGTTTTAAATATATTTTGAAAAAAATAAACGTTTGGAATGAAAATATTCTAATGAATGTTTCCTTATTCGGAGATACTTACTTTCGCTATCAAATCAATTATGGTACCCTAATGAGAAGCAGGAATTCACAACTTCATAACTCTATTCCAAAAAAAATAAAATAATCCCGAGCACGGCCGGGTACGCATCAGCTAGTTGTTTTATAAAATAAACAAAGAAAATGATAAATCAAGTAGTTTTTATAAAAGTGACATGAGATACTAAAAATACGGATATCTTCTCTATTTACATCATAATAGCGCATACATATTTTTTGGTAGTACTTCCATATTCCGAATAGATACACTCAATTTGCAATAATTTATTAAACCCATTTACGAATGCATGCAAGTGGCTCATTGATTCTTCCGTATTGGCACTGTAGCGTATTCACATTCATTCGTTAGTTAACGTAACGAATGAATGTGAATACGAACAGTATTGGATTACTATTTTATCAAAGGGGTTTAATCGTCAATACTAACGAATCATCATCGAACAATAAAAAAAAACAATATCCATATAGTTTCCGTAACGGTTTATTTCATTTTGATGACTGGTGTCATAAGTTATTTGTTTCGTTCATTTTTTACTAAGATAAATACTATGATTAAACGATAATGAAACCATGTCAATTTGTTAATATTTTCACAACAAAAATAACGCCATGTTTAACAATTATTTAACAACGCAAAGTTATTATTTAACAATTACTAGAGAAGATATGAACCTAATGATTTTTATAATTAATTACTTAGCAGTAATGTACATTAAATTTTTTTTTTACAGTAACTCCACACAGGAGACCCAGAAAGAAATAATATCCCTCAAGGCGTATACCATCTTTGGGGATGCTGTGTGGAGGGTCTTTTAGAGGATAGGAAGGAGTGAACTTGTGTGTTGAAGAGACCCATGTTGTAGGATGGAGGAAACACAAAGGCCGGCAGATCATTCCACAGCCGAGATGTTGAACACAGGAACGAGTCGTACAAGCTACCCGTTCTCATGTGACAAATGTCGACTGTGTGTAAATGTTGGGCACGCGTTTGGCGTGTTTCCCGACTATGCATCGCTGTCGAAGGGATCAATCACGCTAGTTCCTCAGAGCATTTTCCATTAAAATACCGGTAAAACAAGGACAGCATTCCTATCTGACGTCTGCCCTCCAAAGATTGCAATCCGTTTGTTAAGATCGGCGAATCTATCAATGGAACCGCCCGTTTCTGCACAGAGTCAACGGTTTTTTTAAGATATTTTGGGACTCCCGACCAGAGGTGGCTGCCAAATTCTACA
Organism: Halesus radiatus; assembly: GCA_022606495.2. Taxonomy (NCBI): domain Eukaryota; kingdom Metazoa; phylum Arthropoda; class Insecta; order Trichoptera; family Limnephilidae; genus Halesus; species Halesus radiatus. The sequence continues at coordinate 15,792 of JAHDVE020011027.1, forward strand.
GTAGGGGGCACTTGCGATTTGTACAGGGTCAGCAGTTGTGTACTATTAAAGTATCTGCGGGCTCTGTACAATACGCCCAGCTTCTGAGAGGCTAACATTACTCTGGCTTCGATGGAGCCCCCATACCTGAGTTGGTCACTTAAGGTTTCACCAAGCAAATAAAAATGAAATATTTTAACATTTAAATCCTGCTATTTATAATACTTGTACAGTTTGTCTAAAAGTACATATTGTTAACATTTATGCTATGTATCGTACTTTATTAAATATTGTCAAATGGTAATGGAATGTGTTAGTGTCCATTGTGACCTTCGAACAAGATCCGTATAATTACCCGCAGCCGATTGTCTCACCCATTGTGATATTGACCAGTTCTATTTCTGACTTGATGCTCCCAGTATCGCCGTGGTGGTTGCCACTTATAATTGAATCATTACTTGAAATGGGTAGGTATATACAAATATCTATTTGTAGTCGACAGATCTGAATTGTCAGGTAACTACCAATCTTATCATTACCTCAAATTTTCACTTCCTTCGAACATAAAATATTGGGTAAAAATTAGTAATCAGTAAAAAAAATGAAAACGACCATTATTTCTCGGTCTCTTATAAACACAAAAATACAATGAGAATTTTGAAAAGCTATCGAGTAAAAGTATTATTTTCCAAATCTTATGACTTACGTGCGATCAACCAAATATTCATTTGTTGAAAAAGTCGTTAGTGAATTTAACAAAGTGGGAATGTTATGCCTTTCACGTCTTAATGAGGTAAATTAGCCTCAACTTAACGAAGGTCGGGAAAAGTTTTCCCATTTATTTTTCGATGGAATAAAAATAATGTTAGAGAATTTAAAACTCCATATAAATGATGTTGTGAAGCAAAAAGAGAAATTAATAATTGTTTTTTCACTTTAATTTACTGTTTTCACGATGGGAAATAAAAATATCGCTATGAATATAAATTAAAAGATTTAACAGAGTGTGTATTGTAAAATACGTTAATAAAATATATACGAATATATTATAAAATACATTGCATTCGGAAACCCACGGTACAAGCAGGAGCGGTAGGAAACTAATGAATCAACATCACATTTGAAGTCAATTTTGTGTCACCAGTCTCCCACTTGTACCTCTAGTTTCCGAACAACGTGAATATAAGATATGGGTGGAAATATATACGAGTATATATAAAAAAAGATTTTTTTTTTTTTATAAAATATAAATAAATATATTTGAAACTCATGGGGTATGTTACGAGACATAAAGGAATATTAAGAGGGAGGACACGAGAAAGATAAAGGTCGGGTTAGGTTAGGCAGTGAAACATCAACCTGACAGTAATTCGTCGATCAATATTTGAAGACATAATTGGATGAAGGTGTAATGTTATGAAATCAAAGATTTAAATAAAATGATGCCTAAGAATTTTTATTTTACAAAGGGGTTAATCTTATGTCTATTTGGTCATAAAAAATAGATTGAGTCAGATTTCATCTATACAAATACAAAAAGTTATGAAAAATACTTTTAATTTAAATAATTACTTTTAATTTTAATTTAAAAAAAAAAAAAAACTTTTTTTTAATACTTTGGATTGAGAAAAGTAGACCGATCATCTTCCCAATAAACAATTTTTTCAGAACTTTTACAATGAAACGACGATATTGTTCTAACACGTTGACTCTGCGATGTAAGTAAAAGATCACCTAGAAGTAAAGTAATCAAGCATGCAAAAATCATCTATGTATCTGACCATGCGACTTTAAAATGCATATAAATAGTTCACAGATTAGTTAAAAAATAAAAAAAAACTATTATTTTATTAAAAATTACACGACATGGTTTATTTATGTATATCGAATAAGTAATTATTAATCTTGTTTTGTATTTAATTCGCAGAACTCCATTTATTTATTTATTTTTAAATTTAATGTAAATTAAATTCAACAATGTTATTATTAAGTTCTGCAAGTATTTTAATTTTTTTTTATTATCGTGATGGCTGTTTCGGCTTTCAAGGTCATTTTCAAACGGTGGTCAGGCCTCAGTAAATTGATATCACCGGTAATAAATCATTTCATACACCATTAAAATTGAAATGTGTTGGGGGTAAATAGATTCATATAAATAAATCGTATCAACGTGGCCTAACCACAGTTTGAAAATAAATGTGAATGCCAAAACAGCCGTCACAATAAAAAAAACTAAAATGCTTAATAGTAATATTACTAAATTTGATTTAAAATATAAAAAAATTAAAACAAAAAAATTAAAAAAAAGGATATTCACAATCATGAAATGATCTAAATGAAGAATACAAATTAAAATAAAAGGTTTCACGGAGGCAGTCAAATTTTTCTAGTCGACTTTTCTTAAAACGCAAAAGAATAAATATCTACACGTGCCATATTTTATATATGTAGGTACAAGGTCAGAAAAGACGTGGATTTTGAATCTATCCGAAAACGTTTCGATACTAAATTATGGCAGTAATCCGGGACTGGACTACTTAATTGCCCACTTCATCAATACAAGGAATCATATTTACAATCTTTCGACTAAAAAACTACCCTCGAGCTTAGTTCCTAGAAGGGCGTGTTCGATAGCTTAATTTGCTATCACCTGACACTGATGAAATAATATCGTAATATTCCACTTACGAGTAAATACGTTGCATGTGTTTTGCTAACCTACTCGCGTTCAACTACAAAATAATGTTCAATATAGTTACTGATAATTGCGATTTTAAATACGATTATGCATTCATGTATGTAAGTTTTGGGCATATTGCCTGTTTTATGTACAAATATAAAATAAAATAAAAAAATAAACGTGTTTATCAAAAATTAAACTATTTTTCTAGAAGCGTGCCATGATTTCCAATGATTTGTTTGTGAGTTTCTAAAAGTATAGGACAACACAAAAGCATTGTTTGAAAACGAAATTATCCTGGGAAGGGTAAATACACTAAATCTGAATAATACCTTTTTAAACTCGCCCAAATAGTATAGTTTTAATAAAACAAAAAGTACATACGGAACATTTAAAAAAAATATCAATATAACCCAAAGGGGGCAAAAAAGTCAACACCAGAAACTTTTCTACGATATCAAATTGAATATTTAAAAAAAAACTCGTAACGTTAAGAAGCTTTTAACTGTCACTATACTTCGTAATCACCTGAAAAATAAAATCATTTCATGAAGAAGTTTTTTCTAATGGAAGAATATCTGCACTATTTTAATTTCGTAAAAGTGGTGACTTTCCACCGCTGTTTTATAATTAAGACAATAATAAGTTACTTATATAGGAGAGTTGTTGAAGAAAGGCATACCGCAAGGTAGCTACATGGGCCCACCTCGGGGCGTTCGGATAAAATTAGGAACACGACGCCATTTAAATAACTTCCGAACGGTTTTTATCTTGAGACTGTCTCGACTGGGGCCTGGCCCGTCTACTTGTGTTATCTTTGTGCGGCTGGGAGTGGGTTATTTGATAACTTTGAGTGACGGTTTAATAATTAGAGACGAAATCACGAGTTTCTGTTACTATTCTACTATTTTAAACATACGCCGGTTTATACGAAATAATAATATGCAGACACGCTTTCCAATATTGACGATTCCTTACTTTTATTTGTTTGCATAACTGGAATTAAATATTCTACATTACTTACGTACTTGTCTATATCATTGTATTTGCATCCTAACCTGTTCCTCACACACTTATAAAATGACTGTCGACAGAAAAGGTTTTATAAATAATTTCGTTATAACTAAACGTTGTTCTTTATGAAATACTATACAACGTGATGTCAGATGTGTCTAAGTGATAAGTATTGTGAATACGTGAGAACATTGTCAACAAGTAAAGAAAAAAATAAAAAATTGTCAGAGAATGGCGAGTCCTATTAGACAATTGAAGAGCATTAAGAGGAACGGCTGGGGGAGTTTAATACAAAACTTAATTTTCCATATCTCACTGCCATAAATCAGGAATGGCATCAGCACTCTATTGTGGACTCCTATTTTCGCTTCTTTAGACATTTTTTTGTTAGCGCCAACCACGTTCAGTCTTCTTTTATGATACATTTATGATGACAAATTATTTAATTGATTTTTGTACTGAAGTCTGTTAATAATAGTACAGTTTTATATTTTTCGACTTTTTTTCAACATGATGCCCGGAAACACGTGGTACAGGCGGAAAACTGGTGAACCTTAATCACACAGAGAACCCAAAAAAACAAACAAAAATCGATCAAAACACTTCGATTTCTTTTACTCTTCCGGGTTTAAAAAAATTGAGTCCATTCTACGTGTCGACTCATTTTAAAAGGCAGTAACAGCGGATACTAACCCCGTAGTGACCGTTTTTGTTCAAATTGGACAAAAAAATTACAACTTTGGTCTTAATTTACTCGAAAAGGAAAGTTCAAATCAAAAATGTTTATATCGCAAAATCGCCTCCAAATGTAATGTAGATTCACGAGTTTCCGCCTTGTAACACTAGTTTTCGGAGACCGTTTATACATTCAAAGAGAACTACGATCCAATACTTTTTTCCCATCTCAAACTAAGCAATTATACTAAGCAACTAAGGGTTCAACATGTAAAACAAACTGATAGCTACCCCGTAGTAAAAACTAAGCGTGTACAAAGAAAAATTAAAAGAAGAATAATATCTTTATAATAATGGAGTATTCTTTTTTTTATTGGATGTGTATTGGTTAGTAATTCAAATATTTTAGAGGCAACTTAGAACATTATTTGCGGGTTTATTGTATATTTTTAATCATTATCGTATTTATTATGTAAATATGATTACGTAAATAAAAATAAAGCATTAAAAAAAAACGTTTTTTCGGATCAATATTTTAAATTATGTACGGCAAATTTGTGTTCGAATGTAAATTGGTCATTTTTAATTTAGTTTAAAGTCCCCCATAATGCTTATTTTAATATATATATTTTTAATTTTTTATTATATATTTCATTATATTTTCAAAGTAGATGGGGTAAAACTTTTATTTAAATCACCGTTAGCCCCAAATAATTGTTAGAGATGTCTCTAAAATCGCCAAAAATCAATTCCTTTAATGGCCTATATTGCATAATGTAAATAAAAAATAAGTAAATTACTTCTCATGCTTGAAAGCATTATAAAATTTTACTATAACCACCATTCTTTTTTCTTTTTCTTTTAATCCTCCATAGCTTATTTAGTTGCGGTTTTCTCTCCTTGTTATTTAATTCCATTGGTTTTCAGTGAAAAACCATGTATATAATGTCATATAATTTTCTTTTGTTATTTGAACCTACTATATATTTGATTATTTACACCCTTAGTTTCTAAATTGTTATTTTATAATACCTGCTCATGAATATTTTATGTCATGGTTTTAATTTGCATATTGTATATATATTATAATAACAGATATACTATGTAGTATTTCTGTTATTTTACAATTATATTAGGTTAGGTTAGTTAGTGTAAAGCGCACTTGAGGTGAACCTTCACAAAACTGCGCTATAGAAATTAACTCTTATTATTATTATAACCACAACGGTGGAAAGAAACAAAATTTTCACCGGGAGACAAAATAAAAGTATGGCGGAGTTCGTAACCATTCTTCTAAATTTAACAATTAATTGCAATTTCAAATCTCATTCGTGTTTTTTGTGGGAATGTATAAAAAAAAGTAGAAGGTAGACATATTTTGAAATTTCTTTTTTTAGTATAGTTATCGCACAAGAGTCCCGGCGATCATTATCTAAGTAGAATGATGATATTCCCAATTTGGGAAACGTTTTGAGTCTTATGTAAGTTGGGTAAATTAAGGTTTCGGAAGTACCCGGCTATTCAAAAATTTTGAAAATTTTTAAGCAAGTTCGATTCTGAGAGTTGATCGTTCACCAGAGAGCGATGGTAAGAGTGTCTGTAACTGTGGAACAAAATCTCAATATCCTCTTTATTAATAGGTTAAATCGTTTTATTTGCCCGCCGTTACAAAAACGCGATTTCTGGTTCCGGAACCAAGAAGATCACCTCTCTGCCACACTGGTCATTACAATAACTTAATACATTTCCTGCTTTGTCATGCATATTTAAAAAGTTAATGCATTGTTCCAATATCAATTTACATTATGCTTTACATAGGATTTTTTGTAACATGAGACAGAAAAAAATCATTTTTATAAATATATAAAGCTATTATGGGGAAACTAATTATGATACGTACATACATTTTTTTTACAAACCATTATCTGGTTAGACGGTACATTTTACAAATTCATCATTTTGTAAAAAAAGTCAGTAAGCTGGCACACGGTGCGGCAAACACAGAAAACATTCGGAAGAAAATTCCGGCTTTCAAAAGGTTAATATATTAGCTACTTAGTCATACACATTAAAAAGTTAAATCAATGGTTGCAACATCAATTTCCAGTATACTTCAGATTGCAATCTAGAATGTGACCAGATTCCCGGATAAGGCATTCTCCAATATGTGTGTTTTTCATTCCTGCCATCCTCCGTGTAAGTAGGGCAAAGCTGGCTACTCGCCCCTCGGTGAACATGCAATAGCGGCCTTGTACTTGTTTAGGGCATTCAAACATCGGCACTATGGTGTCGGCTTGTTGTATTGCTCTTCAAAATATTCTACGCTGCTCTTTCCAAAATTGATTTCGAGCTCACGCATGTCGAGGGTAGGAAGGGAAGGTAAAAAGAGTGTCCTTTTCAAAATTGGTCTGTAAATTTTCCGTTTTACGGTTGCTGATTGCTTACACGAGGAGGGCTAATATTTGTCAATCGATATTATCATCATCCCCAATGGTAAGATTTTTTTTATGTGACACTTCACAATAGTTCCCCTGTCTGTAGCGTGCACAGAGATTGGAACTCCTCGCCCTCCTTTGTACAAAATCAAGCAGGTTTAAGTATTTGGGAACTCCAGACCATATGTGGCTTCCAAATTCAAATGTTGGATGTACTTAAGATTTTTAAAGACTCAGCAGCTGGTGACTAGCAAATAATCTTTACAAGACGTTCACTTTATTGGAATCTAGATTTACTAGGCTTCTATGGAGCCCCGATTTTAACCCCAAGAGAGCTGCTCCCATCAAATTGTATCAGACAGCCATTGATCTCCTTTTTTGCCAAAATCAGACACCATTGGATTTTAGAGACATTGAAACATTCTCCAGATGATGGTCAACTTTTTGTCTAAGAACTTCCCAAGCCGTTCAGACGTTAAAAGTGGAAGGAAGCTTGTCACAAAGATAACCCTCGTGAACGGTGCTATAATCAGCGTAACAATGTACCAGGACACATTCAACGAGATCGTTAATGTGAAACAAAAACAGCGTCGGTGAGAGCACAGATCCTTGTGGCACGCCTGCATTAATTTGGTGCGAGGAGAAGCAAAAGCCATCAACTACGATATAAATCGTTCTTCCAACTCCACAATCCAAATTTGCAGGGACGATTACAATTATTAATTTTGTACAATTATGTAAAAAGTACGTTATGTGTTCTTCACTTTACCTTGCCTTTTCAACCGAAAAATTCCAAACATTATTACAATCCGAACCTAAGCCTCCTAATAATCGAGTTCATAATAAGCATTTACCTGCTTTGTGGCTGGTCATAATTGTAATATATTATATTACAAACATTTATTTTTAACCACAATAGTTTTAAAAATGTCCTGAGATGAAAGGGTACTTCCGAAGATGGTCAATAGATAGAGATTTAATTTTTTTAATGTTTTATGTGGTTAAACTTCCAATAATCGTTTTTAATCAAAAAGTTGTTGCCTACCCTTTTTATTATAAATATTAAAAAAAAATTAAATACCCTGAACAGAAAGGGTAAGCAATTTAGAAGTTCCCCGCTGAGTAATCAATAATTGTGAAATAGTACTTGCAAAAAAAAATTTTATTACGTTATTCAAATTATGGGGAACGATAAACACAAGACTATCCAATTTTTTTATTTTTTATATATGAATACCATACAAGAGTCCCAAACTCCTCCCAACCGTCTGGAGTCAGTGGGACTATGGCATTCCCAATTGGGGAATGTTGTGAGGCTAAAGGTATTGGGGAGGGAAAGGAGAAGGGGGAGAGGAAGGTGGGGAAAAGGGTAAATACCTGGCTATTCAGATCTGGTCACCAAACACGGCTAAAAGCCATTTCAAGTAGCGTTTCAATTCTGAATAGTGGTCTTTCACCAGGGCGATACTGAGAGTATCTTCCACTCTGGAACGTGCGCAAATATACATTCCAGGCGAAGATAATTGGTAAATATAGCAGAGGAAGACTCCATGTCTTCAAAATTTATATGTCCAGAGTCAGTGCAGTTCCTCTGAGTTGTTCCGAGCGGCAGTGTGCAAGGTGAAAATTGCCCTGACGATAGTCAACTTCTGATATGACAAGAAGTTGAAAATAATTTCTTTTGTACGATAAAGGGTACATTTTATTTAATTTATTGTGTGGACACTAACATGAAACAGTGTTTTATTCGTTTGAAAGAGCGCTGATGTTGTGTACATACATTATCTCGTAAAGAGAGTGCCAACATTTAGTTTTTTAATCCCGATGAATTATTACTACGAACTTTTTTCCAACACGTAGGCATAACGCTTCAGCGCAAACCAGCAACTTTAACACAAATTTAATTATGTTTGTAAAATATGGTGTCACAAGGTTTTAACCAAAAAAGCGTAACGACAAGAAATAAAAAAATAAGTTTTCCTTTTCTGTGGTAAAGTTTTTTTTAACCCGACATATGTAAATTTTATCTAAGTCAGAAGAAGCAAGAAACGAGGAGGCGTATGTAAAATGGGTATTGATCATTTTCTAAGGGAAATTTATGGTTTGAAAATGAATAGAAAGTAATGTAAGGGACGTCCTTGTAGGGAAGTTGCCGAACTAAAGTTCGCCTTCTTCCCGTTGAGGGCGAGCCATTAGGGGTAGGTTCCGTAATTTATGTATGTGCCCTTGGTACTTGGTACTCGTGAGGAACTTAACGGAGAAATAGGAGGCGACGCTTGCTTGGATATTGTATACATCTCCTCGGATTCTCCTTCCCTCGACTCTGTCACGAATTCTTCTGTTCTTCAAACTTAAATGAGCGGAGCTAAGCTACTGCTAATGATTTATTAATTATAGTTTTAAATAATTTTAACAGACTCTGTAATATTTGAATTTCTCGGAATTTAATGACGTAAAGTTGAGTGCTTGGTAAAATTCCAATTTTTGGAAATAAATTATTATAAATCACTGCAAAAATTAAGAAGTTAATGACCGTTGAATTTCATTACTAAAATAGAATTTTCGTAACTTTCTCTGATTTGAATAAAGATGGTATTAAATAATACATACTTATAAACCTTCAAATCTTTCGAAAGCGAAATATTTTTTTTAATTTTCGTGTAATATTTGGATTTTTTAAATTCTGTGACGATATAATCGTAATCTATGAAAGGGGCACTTAATGACTGCGATATGTAGGCCAGAAAGATGAAAAATTCAATGTCAGGGGCACATTATTATTTGACGAGCAAAGAGATAGTAAATATGTCGGGGATACCCCAGAAAGATATGTGACAATCGAGTGAATTAAATACAAGGATCATGTAATGTCATCTAAATAATAATGCATGAACGCTTTTATGGTGTCCCATTCTCACCGCCTTTTCCAGCAGCTAACCGGCATAATGGTAAGCAAGCAAATTACGATTATTTAAGTTCCTGTCCACATCTACAACGGTGATGATTTGATAAATAAAATATTTCTGTAACAAGCAAACTCTTATTTTCAAAAGTCTTCCCACCATTCCTTTTTAATTTAAAGTGTTTCAATGTTAAATCTAATCGAGTAAACAACTAGCATACAAGCTAGTACAGAAATTCACTACGTAAAAGCGGGTCGCACAGTTGCGAAACCAAAAACGTTCAACTCAAACACCCTGGCTTTCCGGGCATCAACTTGTGGGAAATAATTCATAAATTATGTTAAATTCCTGCGTAAATTTGAACAAAATGGTATTATGATAATACCTCTTGGATGCGAAATGATTCCGCAGTAATATGTTACAGTGTAAATACAGCACTGAGTAAAATAATTTGGACGCCGTAATTTATAATATATATATATATATACTATAATTGCATTAATTTGTTTTGAACCATTTCAATGTAATATAATAATCTTGATTAGAAATGAGTAATTAGATATTACAGGGCTAATAAAACAATTCAGAATATTTTTCATAGCCCTCCTCACTGTGGGTTCCCATGCTGAGGCGGACTAGGTTTTGTTTTAAGTTTCTACGACGTTCTTTCCAAAGTACTATATAACTCCTCTTCTTTGATTTCTTTGAGGTTTTAATTTGATTTTTTTAATCATTTGCATATTCCGTTTTTTTTATTGCTGGTGGAAGTGAATTTAGGGAAGTCCAAAAGCAGTTTTAAATTTGTGTATTTTCATAATGTCATTTTGGTTAGCTCTTGTGTCGTAAAAAGTAGGTTTCTCTGTTTTTTTTTTTTAAATAAGTATTCGATTAAACACGGATGTTTAGGATTCAGGCAAGTAAACAGTCAGTCGAAGTTAGTTTCATTCCCTTTATCTTCCGCATCTCTAATGATATTGTGAGTTATATGCTTCCCTCTCATTGCGATTAACGTATCAAAATTTTACCATAAATATTGTAACACTTCTTATTAGTTTTCCCTTAAAGTGTAATAATAATAAATGGATTATTTCTATAGCGCCGTTTTCGTGAGAAAATCACCTCAATATTCAACATAACATATAACACCTCGAGTGTTATATAATGTACATGGACATATATCGTTTTAAGTAATACGTATAAACGAGTATTTGTTGGTTTGAACATGCTACATATTATATATATATATATATATATATATGGTTTTGTTCCATGCTCATATTCTTCCCCCCTCTGAATTTTATTATTGTTCTAAGTGAGTTACTACCCTATTAGTATTATGACATTTATTTTTGAATCGCGTATTTAAATACCTTTTTTATTAGTTCTTTTTAGTATGCATATTATTTTGTTAATCTGTGTCTACATATTTCCAGTAACCAAATAAATCATCTTACTGTAAAAGTTAAAACATTGTACTTTAGTCCAGACGTAGACTTTTTTGACGCAAATATCTCCTTGCCGCAGTTATTTAGCCCAGTTGTGTAAGATATACTCGGAACACTGAGTGTCTACACAGGCTGGGAACACGGCCGACAGTGCGGGGCTAAAGTGTGTAGACTGCGAAGAGTAGACTGTGGAGCGCGGAAGCCTTTGCGGGTTACTACTGACGTCTAACACTTTCCTCGTGGTGTTATTTACGTTAACGTTAATTAGTCGTCCGCAAGATTTATAACCGCAACGATAAATGGTAAGCGATCCACCACCGCAATCTCACCGTAATAAATATTGTTTGCGAATGGACGCACTTAGGTACTAATGCTTTTTTAATCCAGTTTTTATTCTTCTGACGAAAAGAAGTCGACGAAGACTTCTGACGAGTTTTTGTTTTTATCGGCATAAGCCCAGTGTTTAAACAGTCTAGCTTTTAACAGTTAGTTAAAAATTCAACGAGTACATGAATCTACTAACGAATGTGGAATTGTTTGCCGTATTTTTAATGTGGCGGTTGAACATAACGTGATCTTTTACAAGCATTATGTATGGGGATAAATAATTACTAAATTAGAATTATTTAGTATCAAATACTGAAAATAACTTAATATTTCACCAAAAGAGTTGTTACATCAAACCAGACACAAGGAAAAAAAAATAGCAGATGAGAGAAAGAAGCGGTTTCCCTCAAAAATCAATCGCTTAAGGTAAAAGTCTTATTTTGTTGGAGATTAATCAGTGCTGCCAGAAAAATTTTCACCGGGTACTTAAATTGAAAATTTGGAAGTTGGAACATTATCATGGGACATTTGTAGAGATTCTGATATCGCGGTGGTTCTGCTCACAAAATCATCGGTCAATTTACCAAAAAACAAAAATAAAACGAAACAGCTTCACCTTAGAAAATATCATTATCGACCTATTCACTCTTCCCCTTAATTCATATCCTTCATCTCATAATATTCCCCAGATACTAGGATTTTTTTAAGTAATGAAAACATATAGGTAAGATGGTTAAATGATCATAGATTTAGAAAGTAGGGAAGGAAAAAAGACAATACCGTGTATTTTGATATGTAATTAATAACCGTTTTAATTAATAGTTTTTTAGCAAATCTGCTCGCGATCTGGGAGCTCAGAGGAAATGTTTTTACCACTCCGCCACGGTGGTTGAAAAAATGCAATGTTTTCTATGTTTCTTTTACTGAATATATTCGCTTAAAACACTCTGATTGAAAACGCTTTGTTTATTTTCGATCGTAAATCTCAGACTGGTACATTTTCCACTTAAGCTTGGGTTTTTTATTCAAATCTGGGTCAGAGGTGAATGGCATTAGTTCCGCTATAAATTACAATATTCTAAAAAAACAAGTGTTGTGTTTATATTGATAGTAAATTGGGATTCAATTTTTTATACAGATTATCTCTATGACCTTCGATTGCACTTAATGCGTCAGAAATAGAAATATATATATTGAAGATTTTCTCTTTTATATTTTAATCTCCATCATTTTTAACAAACCTTTTAACTTATTTAACTCGTTATTAATTAAAAATTGATGGAGAAAGTCGCTTTTATTTTATTTTTAAAGGTAATATTCCCAGGTTATGAGTAAACCCCACAATCTTTGAAAATAAATCTACTATCATTATAAGCGAAAAAAATTATTGTGCAATTATGAATGACGGGGGACTTAAGAAGAGCAGATGAGTAGAGGAATTGAACCAACGACGCTTGAGTGAGAACCCGACGCATTTGTTAACTCAGCCCACGGCCTCCGTGATTGAGTGGTTACGATCTTGACTACGAATCCGGAGGTCGCGAGTTCAAATCCCAGATCGCGCAAGTAAAGTTAATTTGTATTATTTCACAATTAGGTTAGGTTAGATTAGGCTTTCGGGCTAACCCCTACCCCTACTCCTACCCCTACTCCTACCCCTATCCCTACACCTACCCTACCCCTACCCTACAACTACCCTACATCTACCAAACTCCTAAGCGGTTATTACGTGATTGTTAAAAATATATTTAATGTTTTGGTTAAAAATAACGATTTGAAGAAAATTAGCTATCTTTTTCTCATGAGACTGGTCTAGTTTATTTCGTGAAGCGCGAGCTAGCATAACGTATAATTATTTGAAGATTTAGTAGAATTTAGAAATTAGTTTAAAGTGCACTCAAAGGGTTACTTTACCATTTACCTGAGAGAAACTAGCAATTTATACTGTTCTACCCCTTTTCACAATGTTTGGTGGTTTAATTAAATTCTATTCAAGCAGCCAGTATTTTTGTTATATTTATTTTGTAATAAAAAGTACGAAATTTGAATTAAGTCGACATAAAAATATCATCTTTGAAACATTTGCATGGGAAAAATATTCTATGGAAGAAGCTTCTTTCGGGTTTTTTTTTTCATTCTATCCGTTAGAATAGAAAAGTCAGATTTTTTATAACCCTTTAGGTGCCACCGAACGATATCTCGTTCCGACACATTATTGTACTTGAGTGCCACAGAACGATATATAACTCGAGCCATAAAATTCGTCACGCGTTACCCACGGTTCTAAAATTACGTCACCTTATTGAAAACATGTGTCTAAAAATAAAAGTAATCAAATTTTTTAAAAAATCTATATATATTCAAGGATTATCGACACTTCTCCAGCATTTAAAAAAAATACGTGTGGCACCTAAAGGGTTAAGACTTATTAATATTATTTGGGCACTCATTTATTGTTTCATTAAAAACAAATCTTTGTATTCAAGTTTATTTGATTTAAAACACCTACTGTTCAAATGAGAGGGTGTTGGTAAATATATGTAATAAAATATTTAATATTACAACAAAAAGGTACAATTTTATTCATATAAAAAAACAACTAATCTGATATTTTATTTTTGATTTTTCTTTATATTACACCTTTTTAATAAAATATACATCGTCCTTACCATTTAAAACTGCTTAGTTCATTTTAAATTAGCCACAAACAATTTAATCTCTTTTGCTTTATTTGACAAACCAAGGTAAACTGGAAAATAGGGCGATGAACAACCGGGTAAATACTAATCTTTCCATTATTTCGGGAGATCAAAAGAAAACAAATCAAAAACAGATTTAAGAATTAAACATTGAGGTAAAACCGCTATTGGAGGCATTCAATTGTTCCCTTTCGGCGGATAAATATCTCGGCTACCTTTTCAGTTTTCCTATTTAAAAACAACAAAGTAGGATGTGACTGATCATAACTTCGAGTTAAGGCCGTGGAACATTTGTAATCTCGAGTCAAAGGGTAAAAACTGGCGAGGGGTTGTCGGGAGCATGGGGGTTGCCAGAGACGGATTGCCTCTGCGGGCAATGGGGATTCCTCAATCTCTGGGCGTGATTCATTCCATCTTCAAATTCCAAAATGATTTTAAAACCTTGTCATTTGTAGCTTTTTTACATTGAATCCTTTGAAGCTTGGGCGTGAGGTAAAAACTTAAAAGGTTTTTTTCATACCATGGGCATAGAACACACTTAACCAGAAAAATGTTATTATGTTTAATGTACTATCTTCTCCGTTGGTATAAGGCCTTTTACATTATGGTTTTAGTTTGATATTGGGATGGCGGAATAATAACAATGAATTGTAATTAACACGATGTATTATTTCGGCTGACAGGTGGTAATGAAGAGAAACCGAACAACAATTCAAACTTTTTAAATACCTAGAGTTGAAGCTCTTTCATGCCGTCTCTTTCACACATCACGTAAGTTTGTTTTAAAATCAGTTTAAGAAATTGATAGATCTCCAAAGTTTTAGTCTACAAGATTCTTACAACTAATGACCGATCAGTGGCTGAGTTGACATCGCGTATGGGTCTCACCCAGGCGTCGTGAGTTCAATTCCTCACCTGTCTAAGTCCTCCATTACGTCAGAAGAAACATCATTCGCTTACTGTAATGGTAGTAGGAGATTTTCAAATATTGTCAGGTTATTCGTAACCAGGAAATATTTGTCTTTCTTTTAAAAAAAGAAAAATACAATATAATACTATTTGCCATTTAAAATAATAAGGCTACACCTAGTTGAACAGTATTTGAAACATAAATATCAGTTTCTTAAACCTTCCCGTAGTGCTAGAAAATCCCTCCAACTCCGGTGGTGTACACTTAGTGTACAGGGTACACATTTATATATTAGTAATTTTTCAATTAGATATAAATTAATAGTTAACATTTATTACTTATTTTAATCATTTTATTATTACATTATGCATATAAGTAAAAAGTTGTGCACCTGTAAGTAGGGAAAACGAGAAATAAACATTGGTCATATATAAAACGCATGATATAACCATCACAGCCAGCAGACCGCCGGCTACTACTGACGTGATCGTGACACGGTGAGCGAAACCCCGTACTCCTCTCGCTCACTACCGCACCACTCGGCAAGTTATCGACGGATGCAGCATATTTACATAGATATTTAAATAACTAGGCATTACTAATCAGTTAACAGCACTGGCACGAAAGGGTTTTAACGTTGATGAAAGTCTTAAGTTTAGACTAATGCTGCAAAAGTATTTGATACAGTAAAAAGTAAGATAAGCAAGTTACCAAAAAAAATGTTTTCCTGCCAGAACTCTACAAACGAGACTGAAAGACCCGTTTATTGATGGTGACGCTGCATGACAACGTGTCATTTCTCCGACACACTGTAATTGTAGAGTAAAAACAAATCCCCTCATAGAGCTCTTTCTTTAACTCGCCACACAACGTTGCCCAATAAGGTGGTGATTTAGTTCCCTAGACATTACAGACAGGGGGCAATTGCCAAGTTTCACCCAGAAAAGGTTAAAACTATCGTTTTAAATAACTTCGCAGGTGTTTTTGCTCGCCAGTCCGCCCCTGGGGCTTGGAACGGAAGGCGGGGTGAAAAGATCCGGAAATAGACGGAGAAGAATGGGTCGGGGAAATAAGAAACAGGTAATGAATAAGAGAATCGTACCCGGTTGACGCAGATGAAATACACATTTTATAGGGGCGCTGTAACAATTTCTGCCGTATCCGATCTAGTAGGAAATGTTACCGTTTCGCTACAACGAAAAATCCAACACGTTTATTCACACAAGGCACAGTGATTCGTACCAAAGTAAATCACCCATCGTAAAAGCTGGTTTTTCACAACCAGTTAAAGCAGCCTAACATTTTCCTTGATAGCTGCCTGGCTTTCATGTTATTGAATCTCATGCCTCTCATCTTCGATGATGAGAATTTCGCATATTTAGAGAATGCTTGCATTATTTGATAGGTACCAAATACTAACTATTTTTAATTTGAGGCTTTGGCAAAATGTACCTTACAATATTTCAAATAAATTTATTATTTACCTTAATATTATAATGATTTAAAATAAAATTATTGTAATAAAGCTCCCCACCATTCTAAGAAATGGTTTTAATGGTTCAAATACCTACTTCGAGGAAGAACAATAAACTTTTCAATGTGATAATGACTATCTTTGTGACCTTTTAACTTTGTTTTAAGA
>JAHDVE020011027.1:37500-52927 GCA_022606495.2 Halesus radiatus
CCAATGCTGTTTACTGGGCAGCTTCAAAAAAAACACCAGGGAAGACGATCCTCCTGTCAATGACTTTGAATTAAAGGTGGGTCATTCCACTTAATTTACGAACTCGGTTCAAATTCCGAGTTCAGCCACATGTACTCGATTCCTCGGACTCGGTCCTTCGTTCCTTTCAGTCCAACCCGGTTTGCGCTTACACCGAATCCGATAGAACGGTAGGCGTTTCGGTAGGGTGTCTTTAATTCCAGAGAAAAAACGTACGTATTGTACCTTTAAATATGGACGATTGTCGTGTTCGACTCTGACTGGTCAGGGTGCTTCTGTTTCCAGAAGCAAAAATGTTTCGAGCAAAGATTTTCCATTTACTATTAATACTGTGTCATCGGCGTAAGAAACAATTTATCTGTGGATTAGAGCAGTACATAGAATAAAAACAGAATCGGGCCATGTACGGTTCCCTGTGGTATACCATTTTTTTATCTGTGATTCAGAAATCTAAATGTTCCCAATCTTTTTATTTATTTTTGTTTCTATCTTTATGATAGGTTGGTGAGAACTTTTAGTGTCTCTTTTATGAAACCTAATTGAGCTATTTTATTAAAAAGTAAATTGTGATTCACGGTATCAAAAGCTTGTCGTAAATCTAAGAATATGGCTAGACATTATTTCTTGTTATCTCTATATGTATATTTTTTGTCTAATCGTATATTGCATCTTCAGTACTTAATTCTTATACAATAAATCAATATTTTGAAAGTTGTTCTTACATTAAAAGGCGGTGATTTATTATTAAATTATTCTTACACGTTCACACAGATTTTTTTTATATTCGCAAAAAATTTTGTATGAACTGGCCACAAAATTGGAGGTGTCTAATGTCAAATTAATAACCCTCAGATTCTTAAAAGCGTGGATACATATTTTTTTTTTATTTATAAACTTAATAACTATATTATCTTCAACCGCTCATCAGGGGGTCCTTCCTAAGTGGTCCCGCAAATTATGACTCGTGTTTTCCCTCCACTGGAGCCCGTTCTATATAGATACGTAAGTACTTGTCTGACTTTTTCTATCCACCCCTTATGAAAAAATATCTCGCTCATTTAGTCGGCTCGCGAGTGTCAAAGCGAGGAGTGACGTCAACACAAGACTCTAAAGCTTATACGGGGGAACGTAAGTTGCGTCTGGTTTAAGCTTTTCAGTTATATTTTCGTATTTTGTTTATTTTCAATGTTTGTAAAGGAGCTCTTTCCGAGACGTTGTGATTTTTTGGCAGGATTTAAAGTAGGGTGTGTCATTTTGATAAACTTTTGAGAACACCCATATTTACCGGCTCAAAATATGCCTTATATTAAAACAAATTATGAAAACAATTTTTTTTCTTCCCAAAAGCTTTCCGATAAAACGTATAAGATACCACAATCAGTTTTTTTTTTACAATATTTAATTTTCAAATCAGGTTAACATCTACGGCACATTTTTTAAAGTTTAATATCAAAGTGTTTCTGAAAATTCGTACAAGACATAAAATATAATATGAGAAATGTGTTAGCCATTATGAGCCCCTATTAGCGTGTAAAAAAAAATCAAAAGATAGACATACTCGTATAGACGTTAAGAACATGTTTTGTAAATAACAAAGTAAAAAAACGAGACCTTTTGTAGATAATACAATATTTGAATTAAAAAAGAAAAAACTAACTTAAGACAGAAAACGAGATAAATAATAAATGCAGATACGTATATAGTAAATAACACATAATTCAAGTTGAAAAGATATTTACATATTTTAAGAAATAAATTTAATTTAAACACACATAAAATAAAGAATGTCTGTATAAAACAAAGCAAGAATGAACGTTTATTGTGGGTACCTAAAACTCTGGACTGAAAAAAGGGTTATTAAAATCAAATATAGTTAATAATATCAAAATTTATTAAAATAATTGCATTCTAAACACGATAATAGAATAAAGATTAATTTTATTTTGACCAATACGTCATCAGTACCAACTAGCAATATGAAAAAAGTGTACTGATCACAACTATAATATATGGTTTTCTATATATGTTTTTCTGTATCTGTTTGTACATAATTAGTTAATAAATATTTGTACAGCGCCCTTGCTGTGATTTTTCACAAAAACGGCGCTATACAAATCATCCAATTATTATTATTATGTAGTAGATAGTGATTAGGTTATATATTTTTTGTTTTTTTTGTTTTTGTTTGTTTTTTTTTTTTTTATTTCTTGTGGTTACTATTTCAGAACATACATAACTTACATATCATAGGTAATGATCATATTTTATAAAATTTAAAAAAAAAAACTCATATTGCTTGATGAAGGTAATTATTGATCTTCAAGCTTGTCTAGATAAATTAAAATGGGTTTAATTTGTTATTCCGATGGCGAAAAACTCTGATTCTTAATTTTATACCATTTTAACAAATCAGTTTTCACTCTGGAAGTAAGTGATGCTTTACGTCAACCCTGTATTTATAATATTTTTTTCATTTTCATATCTCCGGTACCTTAAAACTTCAGTGAAAAATGTTAATGACTGCTGAAAGGGCCGCAGAGATAAATACGGGGAGGGAGCGGGGAACGAGACAAAGAAAGCTTAAAGAAGTAAGCGAAGTAAATAACCATCATTCAACTTTGTACAATGGAATACTTGAATTGGAGAGAAATTGTTCGCAAGACCCTGATAAAGAAATTTCTCAAATAATATTCATCTTTATTATAACAGGTATTTTAGGAAAGTATATGTAAATAATAAATACAAGAGTTCTTGTTAAAAGTAATGGCGGCTCGTGACTTGGTTTATTTTAGAGATAGAATAAAGAATATAACCTAGAAGTGCGTGGATTTAAATGGAAGCCGGTATGCCTTTGACTTTTACCTTTGTACCTTTTCGTTCAAGTTCCGAGAGGACGTGTTTGCCCACATCGCATTTCTTGTGTTATTCTTTATACTATGGTTTTGGAAATCTATAATAGTTTTAAAAAAAAATTATAATAATTGTATGATTTCTATAGCGCCGTTTTCTTGTGAAAAATCACCTTAAGGGCATTGTACAAATATTGCTTCATATGAACATAGTTTTGTTAGAAAATTTAAGCTTAGAGAATACACGATTTGTACAGTTGCTATTTTATCCCCCTTTTCTATTGATATCACATTTATTAGAGGATTGGTGGTTTTTTTTTTTAATATTTGTAAACGCATCTTATAAGGCGTGGTACACGTATATTATTTTTTTAGTAGAATGCAGTCACTTTGTGGTTTAACATAATAATGAAATAAAATAATTACTTTGGTGTTTCGGTAGAGTTTGATTTTGATTTGATTGTTTTGTTTTGATAACTCAGTTTAATTTTATACCCCGATGATGCTTGTGTTAAGCAAAACTGTTGGAGTGTAATAAATTAAATAAGTGTTGTGGTTATAAACAATACAATTGTTTTATATCATTAAAAAAATTATCAAATTATGTCCTAACATAACGGAACCAGTGGGATTTTGGCAACCCCAATTGGGATTGTTATGAGTCTGGAGGGAGTAGGAGGAGATGAAGATGGAGAAGAGGAATAGGAAGATTTAGAAGTACCAAACTATTAAGATCTTTGAAATGATTTAAAAAAATCTTATTTCCATGAAAATTTGCTCTAAAAATTAATCAAAAAAATTCTAATTGGAACACATTAATAATGATTTTTTTCTACGCTATACCTTTTACTTGAATAAAACGGTGACATTACAAAGTTACGCTTGCCAAAATATTCTCACACATTTATATATAAGTAAATAGATTTATCAGTTGTTCAAAAGCATCTATTTGATTTTTTTATATTGAAGGTAACGATTAATGATAAAATGAAAAGAAATGGAAAGAGAAGGAGAAGGTTGAGGCAAGGGTGTTACATAAAAAGGATGATTGATAATTAGAATGGGGTGAGAAGCGACTATAAAATGGCCGACTTTTTCGAATACTTTAAATGAGCAAAACGAAATTTTGAATGCATAAAATTATCGTTAAAATGTTTATAGTGCCTCCATTAAAATTAAAGTACGAAATAAACGACCGAAAGTTTATAAACGACCCAGTGGGAGGATGGTCAAGTGGCCTTAAAGACTACATACTCGGGCTTAAATGGTGGTCACGAATAAACAAATGCTTCGTTAAAGCGGCACGAAGTAATTATTTAGGTTATCATCTATGGAAGCAGCTGTTGTATTGCTTCGAAGTATCTGTTGATGGCCGTCCTCAAAATCGGTGAAAGGAAAAGTATTGTATCGAAGAAATCGGAAACACAACACAATATGAATATGTTTTCCATCGGTTTCTATGTTCTAACTTCTGATTATTGTCGCTAAATTCCTTATAATGAAAACCTTTGCTCGATAAAATTATGTAAATCTGCGGTATAATGAACATGTCATAGAATACATAATAATACAAGAAATGCGATGTGAGCGGGTTTCGTGTTCCAAAAGTCTGGCATTCAGGCCATAAAATTTTTAATACATTTTTTTTTAATTCGATCAAATGGAATGGCAATAAACAAAGCAGGCAATGTGAGAGAAATAGAGAACTTATTCTCACTGACAGAAACAAAAAGTACCAAGTCACCGGCTTCTATTCAAATCTATATGGAAGGCATTTATTTCTATGTCTATTCTTTATTTTATGGAACATTTTAATTATAGCGATTATAAATTAGAAATAAAAACTTACATGGAAAAATGAAAACATAACTAAATCAGGGTATTAAGAGAAACGGCTGCGTGGCCTGTTTCATACAAAACTTAATTTTTGATATGAGGCCAAAATACTCACTAAAACCTCTTTTTTATCAAAAAGTATAGTTAATATCGATGCCTTAGTTCAATAGGAAACTAACTTAAAATATCTCATCTTGAGAAAACTGGATTTGAAAATTTTTCATAAAGACATCGCTCCGATGTAAAGTTATTTTGTCCACGTATAACATAACAATAGATGCAACATGTAAGTAATTTATCAACCTATCATAATATCATAGGTGTAAATGGCTACATTTATTAAGTTCCAAAAGGAAACATTTGACATGTTTCTCCATTGAACTAAGAATGTGCTGATTTCATTATAATTCCATAAAGAATTATCTGACTACATAATAAGGATGAATTAGTCTTATTTTTTTCATTAAAATATTAGGAGAACGAGTTTCGTTACCATTTTTCATCATTAAATCAAAACCCAGAATTTTTGAGTTATTTCACTATTGAACTGAGGTATCGATATCTAGTACGGATTAGAAGAAATCCATTTATTTTTTGTTTTTCACTATGGAATAGGCCATTAAAGGAATTGATTTTTCGGTTGAGGCACCTTTGAGCAATTATTTGGGGGCTAACGGTGATTTAAAAAAAGTTTTACCCCGTCTCTTTTGAAAATATAATGAATTAAAAAATTTCCCCTTTTAATCTTAAAATAAGCATTATGGTGGAATTTAAATTAAATTAATAACCACCAATTTACGTTTGGAACACAAATTTGCCGTACGTAAATTAAAATATCGAAATTTAAAAAACTTCTTTTTTTATGTTTTTTTTTATTTATTTTCATATCAAATATGATAATTTAAAATAAGAATATACAATAAACCCGCAAATAAATTTCTAAGTTGCTTCAAAAATTATGAAAAAAAATATTTTTTTTATGGCATATACTTCATAATTTATAATAAAAACAAATAAAATATTTCTCATGCATACTAGATATTTACTAAACCTTTAATTTAAAAAAATATGTCTTTCAGTTTAGATGGATATTTTGGCCACAAATTAAAAATTAAGTTATGTATGAAACAGCCAGCCCAGCCGTTCCTCTTAAGGGACGTACCCTACAAATGTTATCAATGATTCCTGACCTTATTTGGAGTAAAACGGGTAAGTGAAATTTTTGTTTCCTTGAATTTTTTTTTTTTGGTTTTATCGATTTGTTTGGAATTTTATTTCCAAATTTAAACAAAAAAAAATCTTATACGTGTCGTCGCTGGTCTATATCCCTGCCCCGACCGTAACTGTTATACTGATTGTTTTTTAATGTTTTTAGGAGATTAAAACAAAAGGAAAATCACAGGAAACCATCTCTGTTTTTTACTCCAAATAAACTCAGGAATCACTGATTAAAGTAAGTCGGTTACATTTATTAACATACATACATTTCTTAACTTTTATATAAATATGTATGTGTGTGTTTTGCGAAATACTTTACGTAAATTAAAATACTACTAGGTAAAGAACGATGCGTAATGAAGTTAAAAGGAAGCCCAAAGAACGAATGAAATGAAGTATGTTTTCATAAAAGCATTCACTTTGTAGTTTAACATAATATTAAATAAAACAAACACTTTGTTATAAACCACTTCTTGTATAAATCATTATAGAATTGTGATAATGACTTCAATATGTCCCCATTATACTGTTGTATTTACTATTTATTTGTAATAATACACGAGAATTTCTCAATTAGGGAGGTATTAAATTTGAAAAACGGAAACTAAAAGGATTATTTAAATAAAAAATTAGTACTTAAATACACTTTTGTGATTACCATGTAAACAATGTTCTTAATTATGTCTAATAAATATCTGAACACATATAAAAAATAAGAATAAAAATAAAAATAAATAAAAAATATTTATATATATATATATATATATTATTGATGTCCCTCTTACACGTAATACTTTTTATTTGTTGTCTCCCTCTAATATTTTATTCTCTTTTTTGTAATATATCTATATCAGTCTATTATTTTCTTTACCTATGAATATGCGATAACTTTGTATTATTTTTTAGTTATTATATTCTCCCTGACGAAACTTGATCTCAGTGAAGCCGGTTTGCGTAAAAATACAATCAATTCGTGGATTATAAGAAAGTGTTTGTTTTATTTTATTAAAATGAATTACAATTAAAGGCAGAATAATTGTATAGCTCACTCCAATCTCCAGTAGCCGATCGTTTATTTCTGAGGATATTTTATTTTTGTATAGATAGGTGAGCGGGTGCATGAAACTATTATGGCCTTATTTTAGGAACAACTTTTGTTATAGCTGATCCTTAACCTACATCGAAACTAACTCAAAACTTTGAATATTGAAGTCGCGTTTGAAAAGGGAATCTGAGGGGTCAGATGCAGATCAAAATAAATCCAATATCGCTGCCGATGACAAAGGCGGGCGAAAGCGTGCAATTTTGTTCTCAGGAGCAAACATACGAGTACATAAAACGGCTGTACGGATTTAGTGCTTTTTTTATGTGAATATCACAGATGAAGCCCAACTGGAGGTGGTCTTTCACAAAGGCTATACTGAGAATATCTACCATTCTACTGAATAATTCATTCAGTATGAATCTAATATTCATACTGAATGGAGTTATTTAATCATGTTTAAGTTTATTTAGAGTAAAGCGCACTTGAAGTGAAATCACACAAAACTGCGCTATATAAATGCTTTGTTATTATTATTATTATTATTCTGAAACACTAATATAATACACAACGCCTTTTTCATATGAGAAACACAATAGTCAGTCTGTTTTTGGTGATGCAGAAAAATGAATTATATTTCATTTTGTAAGATTCCATCGTTTTCATTTTTTTGTAAGAAGTACTCGTGCAATTTGTTTTTTTTTTAATACAACAATACCTTAAAAAATCATGTCGGTAGGTAGGTACTCAACAAAATTCATGATGTTAATAAATAAACAACAGTTGTGAAATGAAACATAAAGTAATCAAAAAGATATTTTAACACCCACGAGAAAATGATACACATTTGACTGCCCAATAAATTTGAACTTCACTTCGTTCATTGTTGTTTTTTTTATATGTATAATGCAGATATCTTTCTTTAACATATTCATTTTATGAACCTTCCCGGATAGAGTTTATCGGGAATCATTTCGGAGTTTATCATAGAATAAAGAATAATATAAGAAATGCGATGTGGGTGTGTTTTGTGATTGAACGTCTGTCCATTTGGTCCTTAAATTTCCAATACACAAAATTATTTCATTATTTCTTCATTAAACCTTTCATTCGAGGCATATTATCATATAAATTCACTGCTACCAGTGGTATTCCCCAAGATTCACATTTGAGTTCAATTTTATTCTTGCAATCTATGAATGACGTTCTCACTATTTTCAATGGTGTCGAAGTCTTAATGTTTGCGAATCATCTTAAAATTGACAAAACTATTAGAAATATTTATGAATGTTACAGATTTTGTTTTTTTTTTTTTTTTTAATAAAGACAAATATTCCGTGGTTACGAATAACCTGAGAATATTTAAAAATCTCCTACTACCATCACAGTAAGCGGAAGATGTTGCTTGTGTCATAATGGAGGACTTAGCCAGCGAGGAATTGAACTCACGACGCCTGGGTGAGACCCAAACGCGATGCCAACTCACCCACTGACCGGTCGACATTGTTGAGCAACTTGTTTAAACTATTTGTATGGTGCCACGATGACGATTTACAACTCAATGTAGGTAAATATCTAATTATGAGATTTCGTAGATTAATAAATCCAATCATTTATAATTATTCTATCAATGATATTATGGTTACAACGGTAACCGACGTAGATGATTTGGGTCTACACTTTGATCGGAAACTAGATTTTATGAACTATATTAAAATTACGTCCAACGAAGCTTTGAAAATAGTAGCTTGTATGAAATTTAATAACTTTCACACCATCAAAAAATTGTGCATTTCATTAGTTAAGAGTCAAATATAATACAATTTCGAATATGGGCATCAAGTTATACTACTCATTCCCTCAAAATGTAAAGAATTCGAAATAAATTCTGAAGATTTATTAACTTCAGAATTTATTGCGATTTGAACCCGCGACCTTCGGATTCGTAGTCGAGATCCTTACCCCTCGACCATGGAGGCCGTCAGATACAAACTATCTAATCAAAACACCATGTTCCGTTAGTAACATTGCTTCTGACGTCACATGCACAATTTTCGTGTATATATGAGAATAGTACTGAGTAGTACGGCGTATTGTATGGTTGGACATTAAAAGTCATTTGGATAAATTTCCAGGAAATAATCTACCACATTACAACAATGTCATTGGCGGCAATTTCTTTGGTGATTGTTTTTTCGGTGAGCATTTCCTCCGCCTTTGGAAACGGAGGATTTCAAATGATATATCAAACCTATTATTTCTGATGATATATAATACAAATAATTCTTGTTCCAAGCCATTGAGGGTACCTCAATATTTCAAACCTATAATAATGAGAATTTTTCTCTCGCATAATCGTTTTAAATTTTGTCAAAGTTCGCGACAGGCGCACGCGCAGAATACTCTGTCAATGATGAAATGAAATACAAAATGTTACCAAAAGCACAAGCGATTCTAATTTTCATTTCCATACAGTTGTCGAAGCATTGAACGTTAAAATTGGATCCAAAAAATTCTATTTAGAAAGATATTAAGCGCGCGAACTTTGTTAACATCTGGAGTCCTGTGTCATACCTGTTCTTTTGGACAAAATTTGATATCAAAATGGTCTCTGTAGACCTAATAGTGTCCGAGATATAACGGTTTAACGATTCATCATTTTTTTGTGTTTTGTTATTTCTAGCTATTTTTTATGGTTTTTTAAAATGAAATTTTTATTGTAATATCGGCGATACCAAAGATATCTTAATACTAGATGACAATGAATATCGAATATAACTAGAATGGTCAGTACCGCCAGTACTGATTATCGATATGATAGACTGTCTACATAAGATAGAGTATTGGAAAAGGAAAGCATTTGTACAGCGCCCTAGAGGTGATTTTTCACCAAAATGGCAATAAACAAATCATCCAAATATTATTATTATTATTATCACATACCAAATCAGTATTCAATAGATATGAATACCAAAATAACGTTTAATATCTCGGAACGGTCAGAACGCTAATATCCGTGGAACGGTATCGATATATCCGACATGCGGAGGTATCATAATACTGTAACGAATATATTAAGTCTGTAGCCTTATCTTGTAGTTTCTATCTTAAAAAAAGTTGGATTTTTAGTAGTAATGGATTTCTTGGAGCTAATAAATCGGTTATGGATATCGATGTATTTTTTCACTTTGGTGCAATGCACCTACAATAGTGACGAGACGCTCACATTTCACAATGTTTCCTTCGATTAAAAGCGGTTAATTTTGAGTAAAAAGGGTCCCGAACTTTTGCATAGAATGGCTGATTGGCTCTCTCTGGCTAGAAAAAAAACTTTCTTCCATTCAAATCTACATGGAAGGCATTTCTGTATTGTGTTTTATTTATTCTATGAAGTTTTTTATTAGGCTTTTATGCTTATATAAATCGTATACACAGTAAAATGAAATACTAACAATAACTGATTTCATTGCTTAATTTCTTCTAAATATAATTTATTTACACCTTCTTCACAGTATTATCCTTTTCCCGGGGTGTGTATTTTGTCACAGTATGCAATGAAGTAAAAAATGGATTTCCCGAGAATTTAAGATAATTCCTTTTCATCCTTTTGCACTCGATATTACGCTTCACTAGTAGAATATTTAAAAAAAAATTAGGATATCTATCTACGAGATTATTAATTAATTTTGATATTTTCTTCATATTTCACCGGAATGTATTAACGTTGAATTTTTTCGTTTACCTCGAGGAAAAACTTATCGTGTTTTCGATGTTTCTTATAAATTCGTAATATGACAGATACTCCATACAGCAAGGATTATATCTCGGAAATAGCAGACATTACAGAAAAATATTACCGAATTAAGTAAAATGAAATTTATTCTACCGCATAATATCACGTAGCGATCTCTGGCCTTTCCCCCAAACTTTAACAGAACATGAAATACATCTGTTCCAGACATAAAATCATTTACCTACTAGGTATAATGGGATGAATGGTAATATGTACATTTATAAGAGGGACAAAAGGTTTCGTTTAGCGATGTGTATAAACGAAACATGTTGATAAACGAAAAATATTTAATAATCGGTACTCTGAGCTGATCAAAACATTGTGACTAATTAATAATTAATAATGACAAAATTAAAAAATAAATAAAATAACTAAAATAACACTTAAGATGCCTAAATAATAATGGGTTGTCCGAATTTGCTAACCATCTCTTAGAAACAGACCACACATTCAATAAAAATACAGGCACCAGTTTACTACATAAAAATGGAACCGGCATTCGACAGGATAACTTCGAGGCATTAGAAATAAGGAAAGCCAAAAACACTAATAGTAGATTCATAAATAATCAAATAAATTTAAATAAAAGTCCAATCCTTAAATTATTCCCAATAAACAAATTACACACCCTTCCATGTCAGCATGTACCTGCTGATCTCCCACCCTTGGCCATTCACTCGCCTGTTTGTATCAATCTATAACACATGTGCATCTTAGTTCATAGTATAGTTGAATACTGCCCTGAAGAAGCTACGGTAGTAGCGAAACCCGGTCGGCTATAACTATTGTATCATCTATAACTATGTACGTATAATCGATATAATATAACGATATGGTCCCTGTAGTTGAGTGGTTACGAAGGTCGCGGGTTTAAATCCGGGCAGGCGCTAGTAAAATTTATTTGATTAATTTGTGCTATTTCACAAATTATTTATTTAAAATAATATATATCATACTTGTTGTTCTGTACCCGGCGTTACTCGGGAGTTTTTTGGAATATACTAATGAAGTTGTGAATTCTTGCTTGTTGTTTGGGTGCCATAATTAATCTGAGAGTGAAAGTAACGACTATAACTATCTCTAAACAAAGAAACATTCATTTGAAAATTTTATATAATTCCATACATTTATTTTTTCAAAATATGTCTAAATAATAATGTTCTTAAGTAGGTCTACTTGTGTTTTCAATGTTGAAAATATTCTACCCATGCACACTTCGCCTTTCGAATATGTTATCTGTGGCTAACCAGAGTGATATATCTATGGGCTAACCTCAATACAACGTGGCGGGTTTAATGTCTTTCATTGTTTTTGAGGGGAAGGAGAAGGGGAAGAGGAAGGTGGGGAAATACCTGGCTATTCAGATCTGGTCACCAAACACGGTTGAAAGCCATTTCAAGAAACTTTTCAATTCTGAATGGAGGTATTTCACTAGGACGATACTGAGAGTATCTTACAATCTGGAACGTGCGCAAATATACTATATATTATTTTTAACTTAATTAATTGTGAAACAACACAAATGAATAAACTAACTAACTAACTAACCATCACGCCGTTTCTCGGCAGGGATAGGCAGAGAGGACGGACCGCCAAACAAATCGAAAAAAAAATTTATTCAATAAAATTTACTTGCGCACGCCGGGATTTGAACCCGCGACCTTCGGATTCGTAGTCGAGATCCTTACCCCTCGACCATGGAGGCCGTCAACAATGAAAGGAGGTAATTTATATTTTTACTTTTAATATTAATGTTATTTTTTTTATTGGATATCTCAATTGTAACTATCACTAGCCCACCACAATATTTTTTTTTTTTTTTTATATGAATACCTCACAAGAGTCCCAACTGCTCCCAACCGTCTGGAGCCAGTGAGACTATGACATTACCAATTGGGAAATGTTGTGAGGCTGAAGGTATTGGGGAGGGGAAGGAGGAGAGGAAGGTTGGGAATACCTGGCTATTCAGATCTGGTCACCAAACACGGCTAAAAGCCATTTCAAGCAACGTTTCAATTCAACGTTTCAATTCAATATATATTGTGCGCAGATGTTGGGAATAAGACCGTTGAATTTTTAAGATTGCTAAAAGCTCATATAGTATGTTAATAACTTTTCTGTATTTTATCTCACAAAGGGGAAGGAAGTAGGCAGCTTTAACAATAGCGTAAAGGTACCTGTAAGTAAAAGTTTAAAAATGGTATATGAGAGAGAAAGAAAAGGTATTTAGTCAAGCTGTGTCGATCGAATTTTTCCATTTTCTCAAGGTTCAGTATCAATTCTTATTTTATCGCTGAAAAATCTTTTAAAATTTTATTCATTGAATCCTCAGCGTGGCTCGTTAAAGCGCCTTTATTCATTGATTATATTCATCTCTTTCTTTGGCTGAAAAAGCTTTTAAACTGTCATGTAGACTTGAGTGTTAAATAACACTTTGTTTTCGAGCTTTTGTTATTTTACGTTTGTCGCTCGTTCTAGTTTATCAAAAAAGTCATGGAAATTGACACATTAAGAAGCAATTTTATTAGGTATTTGAATAAGTATATATAATTTATATTTTATGTAATAACTATTCAGGTTCGCCAGAGATTTCTTTAAACGAAATCTTTTTACTTCTTCAATAGATGTAAAATTATTTTTTGGTATCATTTTTAATCAAATAAACAAGAAATATTTTGTATAAACCACTATTTAATATATATATATATCAATATGTTTAAAAATTAGTTTGAATTTAACAAAATATCGGAAAGATACTTATACAGAAAAACTTATGCATACTGCTTCTAATCATCCTTATCCAAAAAACTATCAGGTTTTCATTTCATGCTTTATAGATTAGTTAATGTTCCTATATCTAAAAATAATTTTAACAAACAATTATATTTAATTAAACAGATTGCAATCAACAACGGCTATAATATGAAATTAATAGGTAACATGTTAAATAAAAAGTCTAATAAAAAGTTTTTTAAATCCTGTTTATATCCACAAATAATTGGCGTTGGAAAACGGTGGAGAATTTTTCTATGAATTCAAAAATTAAAAATTTTAGAGATTAGGTAAAAGTGTTAATAGTCAATTAAATATTAATAATAATATTTTATTTTTTTAAATAGCTATGTTTTAAATTTATTTTGACATTAATACCTATATTTCGAATATTATTAATAAAAACCTATAATACTTATTATTTAATGTTTTCCTGTCTTTTTATTTCTATGATTTTAGGTATAGTCCAAATTAACGTAATATATTTTTTTGAAATTCCGAATAATAATTAATTATTTAAAATTTAATAATTTTTTAGAAATTTTATATATTTTTTATTGTATATTAATTGCTTACCCACTTTCATCTCTTACTGTTAATGTTTGTTTATGTTCGAAATTTGTCTATTCATACCATTTCATTATTTTTTATCTTTATTATTTGTCTATTCTTGTAATTGTTTCTTGGACTTCGTTTCCTGATGAGGAGAACTTTGCTTCAGAAATATGTTAATATTTATATATTGAAGTTGTTCACAAAAAATGATTAATCATTTTAAATCTTTTTAATTATTAAATAATGTAAATGTGGGCGTATTATACCATCTCGACTTATATGTTGACAGTTGCATATTTTAAAGGTCGTGATTGAAAAAAAATGTTTTGGCTTTTAAAATTTAGACAAAATTTTTGTGAAAATCAGTAACGCCTGAACTTACCGACCTACCGTTTTTGCTGATTCCGCACATATCTTTTTTGCTTTATAGTTCAGATTGTTTTATTCAAAATATTCGTACTTCTTTCAAGACACCCTTTAGCAATAATACTTTTGTTTTCGCTATCTGTATAAAAAAATTTAATTCTTTTCCCACCATTTTTACTACGAAATCGAATTAAATGATGCAAATTGATAAATTTACAAATCCTATTCCCCTTTTCATTTGTTCTTGCGATTTTTGTTAGACACTCCGGAGTGAATCCATCAAAGAGTTTGCAATTTGGAATGCCTAAACACCAATTTACATAATTTCACCTTCTTCTTAACCCTCGGAGTGGAAGCTTTATATAAAATAACATGTTCTTTGATGTTTACTAAACAGACAAGAACGTCGTTAACAAACAGAGCTGGGAACGACACAGCAGTTGCCCTTTATCCCTTATATATAGGTATAGGCACAACTACATACTCGTATCCATGGAGTTTCCATCTTAAACGGCGCTGTTTGAAAAATAAACACGGGCTAAATATAATTTGCGAGAACAAACGGAGAAATCGCAAGTCAAACACAACACGCCACCCAAATATTTGGGTCTTCGTTCAGTTCTTTGTGTGATTTCAATCCATCATTGCTTCAAGCCTCATTCCCATGACGCTTATTGCTTTCGTGCTTTCGTAGAACGCGCATTGAAATCAAATAATTTACATCTCCTCATTTGTCAAGACCTTAGATTAATCATGTTTGCATCTTAATGGCAAATGGCAACCACGTACAACATAATTATATTTCGGCTATGCTTTGAAAGAGTTCGTTTCTTATTTATCGATCTGGAAACGATGTACCAATTTAGTAATTAGCTACAAATGTGAATATTAGATCGCGAAGTATTAATAGAAAAGAAGAGATTCTAATATGTTAACATGGAAGATATATTGAGCATT
>JAHDVE020011028.1:0-44711 GCA_022606495.2 Halesus radiatus
TATTTTTGCAAACTCCTGAAATCTCTGAGTTTTTCACATTTATGGAGATTCTTGATAACCATTGCTAAGGATTTAAAAAAAAAAACGTCGAAAAAAATCTTGGCCGATACCGATATCTCCCTACATTTGTCAAAAACTCCCTATGTGTATTTGGAGCTCTCAATATGTCTCTAGATCTAGGGATTTCGCTCGAGACATGGTTCCCAGCGACGCTGGCCTACAGACTACCTACTGTTTTCATCCGCAATAACTGAAGCAACCGTATTGCAAGGCTCGGCCGTCCAACCGTCCTTTCCTTAAGCCAAGCCCATTGTTCGATCCCATATTTTTTTCTTAAAATGATGGGCAAGTCATATATGTGTAAAAAAAGTGTGCAATTTATTATCTTACGATCACCTATTTGTGTCAATTCAGTAATTCTTTGTCAATTGTTTCATTATTTATATGCTTAGCTTCCCATGTTGACATTCTATCTATCTACCTACCCCAAATAATATTTTTGTTTGCAGTTTTATTTTAATCTTCGATTTCGTTAATTTTAATTAAGTTTTAACCATTTTTTAGCTTCATCCAAAGTAAAAATGCAAAGAAAAGACACAGTGGGATTAAATATATAGGAGATATGATATGAAATTTTGATGCCATGTATTATGGTGTTTTATTTTTGGGTTATTATGTTGCTCTTCCTCTTTCTTTAGCCAACGTTTAGGAAAGTATTAGAGTCGATCATCAGGGGAGATGTGTACATTGTGATAAGGTGATAGTCAGGCTGGAGAGGTTAAGGTGTCTTCCGATCTGGTCTACCAAAGAAAATAATTTCCCTCAGGGCCTATGTCATCTTTTGGAATTCTGTGTGAAGAGTCTTTTGAAGGAAAATAAGGAGAAAAAGTTCTGGGAAGGAAAAAGGTATGAGGGGTGGGTAGGAGTCTGAGGGTTAGTGTGTTCAGGAGTAACGAACATATTGATCCATCCAGATCCTCCCACTGCGGTGCAAGGCGATGGGTCGAGAGAATTCGGTTGGAGAGGTCAAAGGGTCTCCCTATCGACCTATCTTACCGGCCTCTCCCCATCCTGCCTGCCACGCATTTGGTGGGAAGACACATCCGCCACCGAGACCTGACAATCCTCACCCCATGAACCCGGGCACCCCTGCAAAGTCACCTGCTATGGTGTGTTGGTTTTCCAATGAATGGGTTTCAGGGTGGTTGTACCCAACCCGCCTTTCAAATTGATTAGAGAATTAGTATGAACGGGAGTATGTCCAAATAGATTTCAAATAATTGTAGTTTAACAGTACTTATATGTAACTTATTTCCATGGCTTTTATATTGATCGATAAATGACTATGCGATAGTTAAATTTTTTTAAGTATGTATATATTTTCACAAACTTCTTCACCTTTGCAGTGCTATGTTTTTTACGTACAGAAGGGCAAACAGCTACTGACAAAAACAAACCCACATCCATTGGGCCCAGCACAACCAAAAGCCACCCTTGCAGTGAAAACCTGCAGAGCGGGTTTTTATTCGCTATATATTGATATATAAGCCTCAAAATCCTGCTTTTTTTTTTTAAATGGTTTGTGTTGCTACAGCAATATTGTTTGTACGGGTTGTCTTTTTCTATGGAAAATTCTAAAGAAAAAGACAACCCATATGGAAACTGGACAAATAAAAAAGAATTGTGTAATTAAGTTAACTGCCATTAGTATTGTTTTTGCTTCCAAAGACAAAAATGGCTCTGGTAAAGATCTAGATCGACACGTGTCGATTTGGTGGCCACTCAAACGATGACTCACACTCAAGCGAATTAGTTGAAAGCCTGTCAACTTCATTCGATAGACTCAAAAGATGATAAACTATGTTGAAAACATGTAACATTAACTCACTTCCATTAAAACTGAATCGTCTTAACGAGGCAAAAGATTCACCAAATGTTACAGCTCACAATCTCTCCTGAATAATAAAATCAGTTTGAGTAAAACTGAAACGTGTCTGACAATTTCTCATTCAACTTTTGGTGTTTGATTTAACTCGCTTCTACTAAAACTGAATCGTCTGAATATAGCAACGGCGATACAATTCGCCAGATGTATATCCCATTTTAGCATATTCCTTATTATGGTATGCGTGACATCTTTTTTTGTTAAGGTGGAAAGAACAGTCACCAGAGAAACAGCGGAGGCAGAGAGAGCACAACAAAATGAGAGAATTGTTACCCGGAAGCTTCAAGCAGAAAAGGAGGAGAACTGTCGTCTGCAAAAAAAACTTTGGGAAAAGCAGCGTATGATAAATCAGCTCAACGCACAGTCAGACCTGCTTGAGGCACAGTTTCAAAAGACGCAGACAAAAGAACTGCAAATTCAAAACAAACAGATCAAAGCGCAGCAAATTTGTGATGAGCAGATTAAAGCACAGCTAATTCGGGAAAGTCAGATCAGAGCACAGCAAACTCGGGACATGCAGATGAAGGCAGAGCAGATTAAAAAACAGATATTTGAAGAGAACGAGCAGCTTAAAGCATGGCAAATTCATTCCGAACAGATTAAAGAACATAAAATTCGGGACGAGCAGAATAAAGCACAGCAAATTCAGGCCCAGCAGATCAAAGAACAGCAAATTAGAGAAGAGCAGATTAAAGCACAACAATTTCGGGACGTGCAGATTAAGACACAGCAAATCCAGGAAGAGCAAATCAAAGCACAGCAAACTCGGGATGAGCAGATCAAAGCACAGCAAATTTGGGACGAACAGATTAAAGAAGAGATATTTCGAGACGAGCAGATTAAAGCAAGGCAAATTCATTCCGAACAGATTAAAGAACAGAAAATTCGGGACGAGCAGAATAAAGCACAGCAAATTCAGGCCCAGCAGATCAAAGAAGAGCAAATTAGAGAAGAGCAGATTAAAGCACAGCAAAATCATATTCGGAAAGCGCAGATTAAAGCACAGCAATTTCGGGACGTGCAGATTAAGACACAGCAAATCCAGGCCGAGCAAATCAAAGCACAGCAAACTCGGAACGAGCAGATCAAAGAACAGCAAATTCGGGACGAACAGATTAAAGAAGAGATATTTCGAGACGAGCAGATTAAAGCATGGCAAATTCATTCTGAACAGACTAAAGAACAGAAAATTCGGGACGAGCAGAATAAAGCACAGCAAATTCAGGCCCAGCAGATCAAAGAACAGCAAATTAGAGAAGAGCAGATTAAAGCACAGCAATTTCGGGACGTGCAGATTAAGACACAGCAAATCCAGGCCGAGCAAATCAAAGCACAGCAAACTCGGGACGAGCAGATCAAAGAACAGCAAATTTGGGACGAACAGATTAAAGAACAGATATTTCGAGATGAGCAGATTAAAGCATGGCAAATTCATTCTAAACAGATTAAAGAACAGAAAATTCGGGACGAGCAGAATAAAGCACAGCAAATTCAGGCCCAGCAGATCAAATTAGAGCAGATTAGAGCACAGCAAATTCATATTCGGAAAGTACAGATTAAAGCACAGCAATTTCTGGACGTGCAGATTAAGACACAGCAAATCCAGGCCGAGCAAATCAAAGCACAGCAAACTCGGGACGAGCAGATCAAAGAACAGCAAATTTGGGACGAACAGATTAAAGAACAGATATTTCGAGATGAGCAGATTAAAGCATGGCAAATTCATTCTAAACAGATTAAAGAACAGAAAATTCGGGACGAGCAGAATAAAGCACAGCAAATTCAGGCCCAGCAGATCAAATTAGAGCAGATTAGAGCACAGCAAATTCATATTCGGAAAGTACAGATTAAAGCACAGCAATTTCTGGACGTGCAGATTAAGACACAGCAAATCCAGGCCGAGCAAATCAAAGCACAGCAAACTCGGGACGAGCAGATCAAAGAACAGCAAATTTGGGACGAACAGATTAAAGAACAGATATTTCGAGATGAGCAGATTAAAGCATGGCAAATTCATTCTAAACTGATTAAAGCACAGAAAATACGGGACGAGCAGCTTGAAAAACAATATGAGGACGAACGGTGAATATACTTATTTTTTTAAATATATTTTGCAAAGACTGGTTTATAACATTAATTTCGTTTGGTTAAAATAATAAGTTTTCAAAGAACTTGACAATATATTTAAATAAAACATTTCTTAGTATCAAATCACTTTTTATAAGGCTACTTGCTAAAACTACACACAGCGTACCTTTGTAATGTACGCCGCTGTCATACAGTATACCTTCAAATATAGTGAAAACTGCTTCCCAGCGAATTATTTTGCAAGAATCTTTCCAAATTAAATCTATTTATTTCGATGCACGAAATGATATAATTTTTGTTATGCGTATTTGCACGATAACCCGGGAAGCGGTTAAGTGCCCGCCTCTATTTTATAATATAAGAATTATTTGAGCTCCAACATACATTACATCGCATTAGCTTCGTGTCTACCATGTCGAGTCTGGCAATTGATGAACATTTATAGAATGTACAGATTTTCATGAACAATGTATGTATCAATTTCTATAATATATATATTTATGTTATAATTTTAGAAAACTGTGCCCCAATGCAAAGATCGGTTGCACCAGCTCAGTACCATTTGGGCAACTGCTTCATCATAGTAAGGCTTGCCTCTACCGTCCCTACCGGTGTCCGATGAAGCCATGCTCGTGGCAAGGTAAGTCTGAATAATACATTATTTATCTGATGAGGCCATGCTCGTGGCAGGGCAGGTCTGAATACTGTGATCTTTATCTAATGAGGCCATGCTCGTGATAGGGTAGGTCTGAATACGATAATATTTATCTGATGAGGCCATGCTCGTGGCAGTGTAGGCCTGAATACTATAATCTTTATGATATAAAAATATTAATTTGTTTTAAAACCACTTCAATTTAATATAATAATCTCAACCGGTTTCGCAAGTATCCTTCCCTCAACAGGAATATATTAAAACTAAACTACAATATAAAATAATAATAGACATGAATATTTAGGTGTTGGAGTGGGAGCTGACCAAAGGCAAGCCACAAAGTAAATGCTTTTTACGAATATGAACTATAATCTTTGTCTGATGAGGCCATGCTCGTGGCAGGGTATGTCTAAAAACTATAATCTTTATTTGATGAGGTCATGCTCGTGGCAGATTAGGTCTGAACATTATAATCTTTGTATGATGAAGCCATGCTCGTAGCAGGGTAGATCTAAATACTATTATTCTTTAGTATCCTGTATGTCCTGATGAGGAAAGCTTCACTTTCGAAACATGTTGATATTAGTACTGGGCGTTGACGATAATTCCATCCAACGCCAAAGCCGTTATCATTGATGATTTTCAACTGTTGAAAATAACCGTTGGAAATAACGCCGACGTTGACGAGACGATGATGATTATTTCTAGCGATTTATCTACTGCCCGAATACCCGTTTTCCGTAGGACTGTTTGGATTTTGAGTCTTCTATTGCTCTGGTACATACATATCTTATTATTATCATAAAGCATTCAAATTGTACAAAAAGCAGGTTTAAGTATTTCGCGCATCTGATTTTTTTCAACATTATTACTAAGCTAAATGGTTGCAGATTAACAAAAAATAGTTTTAAAACACAGTCGTCATGTCATCAATCTTTTGTTTGTCTTCTCTACCCAATTTTCGAGGAATAAATGAAGTGATGTTGTGTTGTTTTCTTTTCATACTAGCAACTGAAATAGCTGTAGCTGTAGTTGTAGATGGTGCAAGATTATTAGGCTCAGCTGAACACCCAAGGAACAGGGACATCATGTATTGTGGGAGTTTCTGCACTTCCAACATTAGAAACCGTTCTGAGTTGTTCAACTTCGTTAGATGTGGCAGTTCCAAATTAACAAAATTCTATCGGGTGCTTGTTCTTTAAATGGCTTTTTAAATGTGTAATTGTTGATTTGTATGAAACTGCATGCTTACAAAAATTAGATTTTGCGATTTTTGTATTTTCATCAGATTGGAAATAATTCCACAAATCACTTAATTCTTCGCCATTATGTTATGCACTTAGGAAGTCATTTCACTTAATTAATTACTTCCAGTTCAAACACACTAAGAGTTTATTACTTTATAGTAAGTATAATAATTAATTATTGTTTTTCACTTTGTATAATACGAGTATAGAAAATATTTCCGTGAATCTAATTTCACAAATTTATTAATTCACTAAATAAGTCAATCTTCACTAAAACTGAAAACAAGTATTAAATACTTTACAAATATGCTTGTGGGTATATTACTAGGTAGTTTTAGTACAGCCGAGTATATTGTTTTCTATGTATTATTATTTTATACTACTTTATAAATAAGTGTAATTATATGCACTAATAATAGAAATCAGTCAGATAAAATATTAATTTATGTAGGTATTTTTCGTCATAATATTGTCTACTAGAAAAATATACTCCGTTCTATTAATATTAACTATTAATAACTATATTAACTATTAGACACTATAAATTATTAATAAATTCTAATCCAACCTCAATCCAATCCTTGCATAATCGGTGTTTTCACTTCGGAAATAAATCAAAACAGATCTAATATACGCGCGACAAGCCAGTACAATCAAACTAAACGATCGATTGATCGATACGACACTAAACGGCAAAAAGTAATAATTAATGATCCCAATCGTATCAGGGAATCCCTTGTAACGGGAAATATCCCGCATACACATAGAATAATAATAAGAATAATAATAATAAGAATAATCCTGTAACATTGTTGACATTTTTGGCACCAATACTGTTAAAAAGTGGTACCAAGCTGACTGCATTGAAAAATATTCGCATGTTGAAATTATATTCTAACAGGTGTTAGCAATATTAGTATTGATAAATAATAATATTTCTAATGCCTGTTAGAAATACATATTAGAATTGATAAATATCAGTAAAGGCTTTTTTTGCTTCCCAACGATAGACTTCCTTGACGCTTGGCGCTACGGATTGGAGGTTTAGAATACTGAAATCCAAAACAAACGTCTAGTAGGAAGGTACATAATCAAAAGACCATTCCAAATATCGCATAATATCATTCACGAAGTCTAAACTGTTAACCCCTTTTTTTGGCGATAATATTGATAAAACACCTGACCAGTTGATTCGTTAACTCCATTGAGAAATATTCACAATTCGATATTATATTCAATTTATTAACTGTTAATGCTATATTGTTTTCAATAGCGCTATGTGTTGACGACATTTAGCTATTATTTCCAACGGCTAGTTATAATTTGATATAGTACTAGCTGATATGTATATATTGAACACGACCTACAGATCAGCAAAACGCTGCCTGCCCGCATGGCAGCAGAGTGTTCTGGTCGCTAGTGGGCTTCATAGGTCACAATTTCTGCAAATTCAGTCTGCCACCTCTTATCAGACCCGACGGTTCACTAGCAAACCCCGCCACCGAAAAGGCCAACCTTTTAGGGAAAATGTTCAGGGAAAACTCGGTCCTCGATGATCAAGGTGCCATCCCGCCATCAGTTCCTCACTGTATTTTCTATATGAAAAAGCTGAAGATCCGGCATCAGGGTGTACTCCACGTCTTACGGGTGCTCGATGTTAATATAGCTAGTGGGCTTGACGGAATACCTGCATGTATTGCAGAGGTGTGCT
This sequence comes from Halesus radiatus, assembly GCA_022606495.2. Lineage (NCBI taxonomy): Eukaryota > Metazoa > Arthropoda > Insecta > Trichoptera > Limnephilidae > Halesus > Halesus radiatus. The sequence goes on from JAHDVE020011028.1 coordinate 7,647, forward strand.
GCAGAAATTGCTCCAATTTTGGCAAAACTCTTTAAAATGTGGCTCTGTGCCCACTGGTTGGAAAAAAGTGATCTTCTCACGTATGTGACGCATGCTTGGGGGCGGTCCCTAGAACGTTACGTTGAGATTAAACGGTCTCACTGGATATTTCTAAGGCCTTTGACCGGTTTGGCACCGAGGACTTGTCAACAAACTGCCTTCTTATGGACTTCCCGTATCTTTGTGTAGGTGGATTGCCGACTTTTTGAGGGAGAGATCGATTCAGACGATTGCTGACGGTTTGATCTCTTCCTCGCATTCAATAAATGCTGGTGTCCCACAAGAATCGGTTCTGTCTCCAACATTGTTTTTGTTGCACATCAATGACCTCTTGACATGTGCACCAATCCATTGTTACGCGGATGACAGTACAGTCCATGATAGCTTTTCATTTGACAAGCCCTCAAAGGGCACAAAAACTCCAACGGATCGGAGGGCTTTGAAGCAGAGAATGGATGGTTACCTCGAGAGGGTCTCCTCTTGGGGTGAGAATAACCTCGTCGAATTTAATGTTTCAAAGACCCCATCATGTCTGATTACGTCTAAAAGGGATCGAAATGACAATCTAATGTCTCCTTTAATGGAAGCAATCTTCTCAACAAGCCCTCCATTGATATGCTTGGTGTAACCATAAGTGACCAGCTCAGGCATAGGGGCTCCATCGAAGCCTTTACTCTGGCTTCGATGTTAGCCTCTCAGAAGCTGGGCGTATTATATAGAGCCTGCAGATACTTTAATAGTACACAACTGCTGACCCTGTACAAATCGCAAGTGCGCCCCACTGTAGAATTTGGTATCCACCGCTGGTCGCGAACCCCAAAATATCTGAAAAAAACCCTCAACTCTATGCAGAAACGGGCAGTCCGTTTGATAGATTCGCCTATCTTAACAAATGGACTGCAACCTTTGGAGCACAGACGTCAGGTACGAATGCTGTCCTTGTTCTATCAGTATTTTAATGGAAGATGCTCTGAGGAACTAGCGTCATTGATCCCTTCGGCACCGGTGCATAGTCGGGAAACACGCCAAATGCGCAACCAACTTTACACACAGTTGACATTTGTCGCATGAGAACGGGTCGCTTCTACGACTCGTTCATTTGTTCAACAGCCTGGCTATGGAATGATCTGCCGGACTCTTTGTTTCCTCCATCTTACAACATGGGTCTCTTCAAGACCCAAGTTCACTCCTTCCTATCCTCTAAAAGGCCGTCCACACAGCATCTCCAAAGATGATATAGGCCTTGAGGAAAATTATTTCAATCAGGGCCCAACAGCCTGGCTATGGAATGATCTGCCGGACTCTTTGTTTCCTCCATCTTACAACATGGGTCTCTTCAAGACCCAAGTTCACTCCTTCCTATCCTCTAAAAGGCCGTCCACACAGCATCTCCAAAGATGATATAGGCCTTGAGGAAAATTATTTCAATCAGGGCCTACTGTCTGTAAAAAAAAAATTAAAAAATGGTGATTATAAAGTAATTTTTAATTAATTTACTATAATCTTTATCCGATGACGCCACGCTCGTAGCAGGGTAAACTTGAGTATAATTATACCCCGTCCGATGAAGCCATACTTGCGTACATATGAGAACTATAATAATGCCCTGTCCGAATATACCATACCCGTGGCAGGGTAAGTCTGAGAATCATCCCTGCTAACCGGAGCCAGTGAGATTATGGCATCACCAATGGGTGAATGTTGTGAAGCTGAAAGGTATGGGGAAGAGAAGGAGATGCAAAGACGGTAGGGGAAAGTACATGGCTATTAAGACCTGGTCACCAAACATGGCTAAAGCCATTTCAAGCAATATTTCAATTCTAAATGGTGGTGTTTCACCAGGGCGATACTGAAAGTATCTACCACTCTGGAGCGTGCTGCAAGTATACTATCTTTTTTTATATGAATTTAATCTGAAATACCACAATTTAATTAAACGAAACTTACTTGTTCATGCTGGGATTTGAAACTTGCGTCCTCCGGATTCATAGTCGAGGACCTTCCCCCCGGCCACGGATGCTGTCAAATTTATAAATCAAACTATAATTTTCTAGTAAAATTGTCTTAATTATAATCATTTTTAGACTGTCATTTTTATTCAAACAAATCATTTATGTATAATCTAATCTCACGCACACCGTGTTTCACGCTAACACTACGAAACTTCAGGGTGTTTAATAAAATAATATTCCTGGGTTAATTCCCCAGAAGTTTGCCGCTATAAGGCCAAGGGTGACACAGTGTGTAGATTAAGTATAAAAGTTTCCTTTTTTATTCAACCAGGAAACTACAGCGAGCTGTATATCCATGCAGAGGAGGTGCACACGGCTTGCACTGGGATGCACTTCGGGCAACACAGCCGGGTGCTCTTGGGGCCCGACACGATGTTGCTGACCATCAAGGGACTAGTGTTCAAGTTCTACGCTCGCCCTACGCAGCCCCGTCTGGCCATGTGCTGGGCCGTGCAGCTCTTGGCTCCTCCCGCTGAGGCGGCCAACTGGAAGTACGAAATCCACATCAACAAAGCGGGCGACCGTGTCAAGAGACTTCATTTATCCGACACGTGTCTCCACGAAGACGAGGATGTTGATAAAGTCTTGGAAGAGGGGAGATGTCCAACGGCGGCATATAAAATGTTGGGAAACTATCTGCAGAAGAATCGCATCGGTTTCAAACTCAATATTTATAACAAAAGTCAATCACAGCAGCCTAAATCAGATGGTGTCGCGTGATATGATCTTTCGTCTATTGCTAGTAATAAAATTTGTACAAGATGAAGCGCCAATAAGGAACTCTAGTCCAATTTTTTAATTTTTTTTTATCAACGTTCAAACTTAAATACCAATATCGTTTTTTTCTAAAGTTTGTTTTCGTAGTTAAAATAATTTTAAGTTTAAATTTATCAAAGCCTACCAAAACGCTCCAAATCTATGGTCGGTCAGTTATGATCAGTTTAGAATGTCAAATGTCAAAACAACGATGAGCTTTACCGCACATAATTTTATATTCTATTCATAGTAAACCATAACCAAACATATGTAATAAAATTATGTACCTTTTAAGAAACATTAACTCAAAGAATAATAATAGTATTGATCTTTAATATTATCATAATATCCGTATTGATAATTGGTTTGCTAATGATACTCTAATTTTTTTCATTAATAATTGATTTTTATATTAAACAACAAAAGTATAGAGCTTAAAGTCACCCAAATTATGTTTAAATTTCGCCAAAATAAAAAAAAATACATATTTAAAATACAAAACAAAAATGATAAATAAAAATCTCCATACTAATCCAAAAACAAAATGCTCACGTGATTTCAGATGTTCCAAATGCAATGGTACCAACATAACAAGGTGTTTTGATGAGTTGATTTTTTAATCACTTTTAAATAACGATTTATAAATTCTATGTATAATTATATATAATAAAAGTTACATATTCAGAATTGGCGTTTACTGATCTATATGAATATATATTTTTAAAGCCATTATATTTTTCACTGAAGTTCCTCATTTTGCATGTATGTAATAATAATGATAATTGTGACAGATTATTTGGTCAACTTTGTAGTGAAAATGATGAAGATTACAGAACCAACAATCGAGACAATTCACGAGATACGCTACACTTTCCGGAGGTACAACTATGAATGAGGTTTGATCAGAAGATTAGAGAATCGATTGGTGTTGATTGAAGCGTGTGTCAATTTATCAACTCAATCGTTTCATCAAGCGGATTGATCGTCTAGGGCCTACTTTAGGGACACCGTACAGACAGGGGCGTTCTTGAGAGGTGTAAAGTTTAAAAATAAATTTACAAAGTCACAAATTCTTTATCCCTGGTAAAGGGCGTACCAGTGGCGTGCAGTTTATACAGGCTGAATTTCTGTGCATACCTGACATAAGCAGATTTTTTTTTCCCATAAGGGGACCATTACCAGAGGGAGGGGGGGACTGGTTTAAGGTAAATAATAGTAATATTATATGCACATTGTTTTCCGATTAGTATTCCTTTTTATCATACCTGGCGTCAGTCCAATGACATTAATCTGTATTATATCGACTGTCAGCAGTGGTTTTATCTAAAGAGCAATTGCGCAGTAACTTGCATCATTAACAAATTTTATTTTATTAGTATATTTGTGGCACGTTCGAGAGGGGATACTGTCAGTATCACCCTGGTGAAAGACCACCATTCAGAATTGAAACGTTGCTTGAAATGACTTTAGCCGTGATTTGGTGACCAGATCTGAATAGCCAGGTACTTCTCCACTTTACTTTCCCCCATATCCTTCCCCTCCAATACCTTCAACTTCACAACATACCCCAATTGGGGATGCCATAATCTCACTGGCTGCAGACGGATGGGAGCAGTTGGATCTCTTGTGTGGTATCACATAATATTTTTTTAAAAAACAGGCGCAGGCGTTACCAGCAGCCACCAGCACTGTCAAAATATTTTAGGTGACCATCTTAGCCGGTGCTGGCCCGTGCATGCTCGAATACTTTACGCTTACGTACGCTGTAATTTGAATGCATAGATAATGTAAGCAACTAATGTTGTCGTGTCTGCACTGTACTGTTCTGCACTGTGCAGTGCTGATAGATGTAAATAGACCTTTATAAGGTTAGTGACACCACTGACTGCAATGTTAACGATGTCAAGCTGTATGTACCCTACCTTCTGCGGCCCGCGAACAAATTGAAAATGATAAATTGGCTCGCATACTAAAAAGATTCACATAAATAAATAATATAAGGTAGGTACCTTCACATGCGTAAATCACAGATTAGATTATTCACTTCATTCCATCAATCACTTTTTATTGAGTTTTCAATGTATTTCTGCATAGAGATAATACAATGTTGATTAATCGCTACGGGAAATGTTCAACAATAATATTGTCATTATCACATTATCATTATTTGGAATACTGATAGTGTGATTGTCAGTTTATTCAAAGATTTCAAAGTGAATATTTCCAGTTTTGTAGATTTCTGGAATTCTCTTTGACTGTCTATTTCGTAGATTTGCACTGAGGGATTCCTTTTTGTTTTCTTTGGGGATTCCTCACACAAGTTAGTTTTGTTGCCTTTGTGCGAGAGTGTTATTTATTTTGCAAAAACAGTTATAAGCACCAATACAGTGCAAAAGCGATAAAAAATTACAAAAATATAGTAATTAGTAAAATATAGTAAATTGTTCTTGGCATATACATATTTATGGATAAACATTTCCAGTAACTTAGCGGATCCGGAAAGAATAGCTACGGGTCGGTATTTGGTTGCTTCACACTTGTCACCATCTTTGTGTAAAGGGGTGACCCTTGAAAGCTTTTATAGTTTGGGAAAAATTCCATTTTTGATTGCGAGATTAAATATATGTAAAGATAATGGTTCGGAATATTCATTAATAACAAAGGATGGAATTAAATCAGGGTCAAACGATGTTTTTGGTTTCAATTTTTTAACTGCTAAACTAAAATCCACGGCGTCAACGTTTTCAACAGAAATATTTCGAGCAAATGTTGATTCAGATAGCCCTGGCACAAAAGATTCAAAATCAACCTTTTCCTGATTATAGACAGATTTAAAATACTTTACGAAAGCTTCCGGTATGTCATGTCTATACTTTGTGCATTTGTTGATTCCTTGTGGTATGTTTGTGATTCTTTTTAAATGTCACTTTTTTCATTTCAATGTACCTTTATATAAAAAAAAAAAATCTCAATTCAACTAACCAAATATGAGATAGGGCCATAATCGAATCACATAGTGAACCTATGGGCTTTCTAAAACATTTCAATAACTTTATGTTATCAATTTGGGAGGCGGGTATGGGTACCGTCGCCCCGGAAACCATTCACGGGCACTTATTTATTCATTAACGCCCCAAAGGGCTTTTACATATTTTAACATTAAAATGATTATGTGTACAGAACTTTAAAAAAATATAACATGATGCATAGTTGGTATATAAGTGTAACATATGTATAATATATATGAAGGTATAATAATGTATAAGTGCATGCCACAGAGAAGTTACAAAGGGAAAGGTTTTTAATTTGTAGATACTACTTTTTTTTTTAATAAAAATAGTGATAGCCTATCTACATGATACATAATACACAAGTGCATAATATAATACTCTTATAATATGAGTGCATGACATTGTGAAAAAAAAATCATTGTGTTTTTATATTTCGGATGATGTAAAAATGTATGAAATTGCATAATACATAATATAGTATGTGATACATAGAAAGAAAAAAGAGGAACAAGTTTTTGGATTGTAGATGAGTACAAAGATAATATATATAAAAAAATAATAATTAAACAATAGCTCTTATGTGATGCTCTTATAATTGTTGCAACATAAAAATATCGTTCAGGTATCTTTTGAACATGGGTAAACTTATGTTAAATATATCTATAGCAGAGGTGAATTTATTTCCAAGTATATGTAGACGAGAAATGGGTGCATGCATTTGGTAGTTTGTCCCAGAATTATTGTTACAGAATAACATATTTTGCCGAGTTTGTCGATGAGGATATACGATTGTGATGATACTTTGAAATTGATTAGTTGCAGGAGTTCACAACAGTCTAATACACAATAAATAATTTTAAATGATTAAGTTACGTCTGTTATTTTTCTTCTGTTTTCTAAAGTATGTATTTTGAGTGTATTTAGCAAGAATGTATAGTTTATGTGTTGTATTGGTATGTGTAGTTTGAAGTTAATAAAACGTAAAAATTTGCGCTGAACGCGTTCAATATTTTTTATATGAATGATATAGTATGGGGACCACACTATTGAATTGTATTCTAATATGCTGCGCACTAGTGACAAATATACGATTTTTATAACTTCCAGCGAATCAAAGTCTTTGATAGTTCTAATTATAAATCCCAATGTCTTCATACTTTTATTAGTTATTTGTTGTATGTGATTTACAAAATTTAATTGTCTATCAAACAAAACTCCGAGATCACTAATTTCGTTGACTTTTTCCAAGATTTTGTTATCTATAGCGTAGATAAATGATAACGGGGTTTTGATTCGACAAAATGTCAGTGTCTTGCATTTATCAACGTTGAGAAATAAGATATTAGCGATACACCAATTATGTAATTTATCGATGTTTAACTGTAAGATTATGCAGTCGCTAATATTGGATATTTCTTTGTATAGTTTAATATCATCGGCAAAAAGTAGAACTTCTACATCGTCGAAACAAGTTATTATGTCATTAATGAATATTAGGAATAGAATGGGACCGAGATGACTTCCTTTTGATGAGTTTTTTCACTGAAAAAGTTTCCTTAGTTGCTATCAGAACTCCGCCTCCTCTTGATTTGGTACTAGATTTTGAGTTTCTGTCGCACCGAAATATCTTGTGGTTTGTAAAACCAAGTTCTGGAGACTTTATTTCTGGGACGAGCCAAGTTTCAGTAAGGATGAATATATCATGTCTGTGTAAAGGTGCTGCTGTTTTAAGATCATATAGTTTCGTACGAAGTCCTCTTGTATTTTGTTAGTAGATTTTTATTTTTTCAGGGCATTTGGTCCGGCATTTTCGGCTACTTGGGCAGCATCCATCTATGGGATTAGGTTAGGTTAGGTTAGAGACATTTTTTATTATCGATGGTTTGTTATTAATAAATTTTATTGTCAGTCCTACTTCCCCTTCCAGGGTACGGTTTGCCAGGGATTGTCTGAGATCATAAAGATATTGCCTTTGTAACGGAGTTTGGTTGGAAAAAAATTTATATTCAGTGTTTGACAATGTTAGGTTTTTTCTACGCAATATATTTAAGACTTGCGACGGATTGTTGAGTATAAATTTCAGTGGTCTGATTTTATTTGGTTTTACCACGCCAATACGGAAAACGTTTACAGAGTTTTCGACAAGCGTGTTGTCGATTTTGTAAAGTATTTTTATTATTTCCAGTTTGTCCTGATTGACTCGGTCCAATTAATTCACCAATGTGCTTTCGGGTACATTTTTAATGATTAAATTATTTGCTCTCACCTTTCTTTCCTCTAACTCGTCGGCTGCTTCACATATTTGAGCTATTTGTACACCATGATTGGCATTGATTGGCATACCCCAAGTTGAGCGAATTAATGAAGAAATGAGTGTAAGGAGAATACGAATGGAAGAAGAAGCCGGGGATGCCTGAGAAAGACATAGCACGATCAAGTGAATCAATACTTGAGTCGGGCCATGTCAGAAGTCAGAATAACAGAAGAGAATGTATGAATGTGAATGAAGTGTGTGGCAAAACTGAGTTATTTAAAATACCTTTGCGATCGACCAGTAGATTGCGATAGACTCACCGGCCACCCCTGCTCTAGTGTAGAAGATGATATACTCGTACTATACATAATATTGTCCCCATTCACGAAGACAAACCAACATCAGAAACATAGAATATGAAGGTAACATCGGAGGTTTCGTGACAAAACAGAATAGCTAAGATAAAGAACAAACACACCCAACCAAACCTTTTATTTTATCATGTTCTGCTTTGTCACTGTTCTTTTTTATCTGGTTACCAAAATCAGACATGCAACTATGTTGCCAATGTGTGGTAAAAATATATATGAAAATATGTGTGAAAAATATTGAGATTTGTAAGAATGCAAGGCTGATGAGTAAGGAAAGGGACGCTCAAATGGTTTGGGCATGTAGAGCGAATGAACGAAGAAAGGAGTGTAAGGAGAATATATGATGTAAATGTGAATGGAAGAAGAAACCGGGGATGTCCGAGGAAGACATGGCACGACCGAGTGAATAAAATACTTGAGTCGAGCCATGTCAGAAGTCGCAATAACTAAAGAATTTTTTTTACAGTAACTCCACACAGGAGGCTCTGAGGGAAATAATTTCCCTCAAGGCCTATATCATCTTTGGGGATGCTGTTTGGAGGGTCTTTTAGAGGATAGGAAAGAGTAATAATAATAATAATATCTTTATTATAATTAAATTTAACTATTACTAAAAGACGTGTATAATGAATCAGATTTTTTTATGCTAACCGGAAGAATGTTGTAAATTCTTGTTGCAAGGATCCTAAAATTCCGTTGCCCAAAGGTAGTATGAATTACAGGAATTTTAAGTAAATCTTTGTTGGCATTTCTAGTGATACAAGTGTTTAATCTTTTTTCATAGTATTTACTTTTGTTTGAATAAAGATTAGTGAAGATAGAGTGTCTTGAAGAGACCCATGTTGTAGGAGGGAGGAAACACAGAGGCTGGCAGATCATTCCACAGCCGAGCTGTTGAACACAAAAACGAGTCATAGAAGCAACCCGTTCTCATGTGACAAATATCAACTGCGTGCAAATGTTGGGCGCGCATTTGGCGTGTTTCCCAACTATGCACCGGTGCCGAAGGGATTTACGCTAGTTCCTCAGAGCATCTTCCATTAAAATACCAGTAGAACAAGGACAGCATTCCCACCTGACATCTGTACTTCAAAGATTGCAATCCGTTTGTTAAGATAGGTTTATTAAGATAGAATGTATGAGACGTTGTATGATTGCGAATGAAGCAAGAAGTGTATGCCAAGATTGAGTTGTTTGGCAGTCCGTCCTCTCCGCCTACCCCTGTGATGAAACGGTGTGATGGTTAGTTAGTTAACTATATTTTCAAAATTTATATAATCCATTTTTTTAAGTTTTATCTACCTACATAAAAGTAGTAAACTTTAAAAGAACATAAATAAGAATTATTCTCCAACATAAATTTTGATATTTTAAAACTATATTTCGGGGCTGGTGACTTTTGCCTGAACGTATAATGTTTTATTATGGTATGTGTTGTATGAAAAAGTCTAGATAATATTAACAAATCTCAAATGAAATGTAAAACAGAAAATGAAAAGGTAACAGTCGCATCCGGGACTTGAACCCAGGACCTCTCAGTTTATCCGGAACCAGCGCTCTTATCCACTGAGCTAATGCCACCTTATCGCTTTCTGTAATTTTTATCGATATCATACTTCAATTTAAGAACTGTTAATATCATTTTCAATTAATTCCCATATATATTTTTGGCTGGTATATTTCTATATTGACTGCAAGATTCTACCTGAATTGATTTACAATCTAGATAGTGTCTCAGATATGCCTTATCTTATTTTATTTTATTTATATGACGTCTATTGAATTTTTCTGCAAGTCTAGGATTAATATTAAATTTCTATTGGAATAAATTATTGAAGCTTATAAACCCCAATGTAATATTTTTTTAATCATCGAAGATAACATTAACAAATCTCAAATGAAATATGAAACAGAAAAAAAAAAGTTACGGTCGCATCCGGGGCTCAAACCCAGGACCTCTCGGTCTGTCGGGGACCAGCGCTTTTATCCACTGAACTAATTCCACCTTATTGCTTTCCATCTTATATTACATATACGTACAATGAGGTTTATAGCTTCAATAAGATTTTTTTTTTTTAAAAGAAATACAAATATTCCCTGGTTACGAATAACCTGACAATATTTGAAAATCTCCTACTACCATCACAGTAAGCGGAAGATGTTGCATGTGTCGTAATGAAGGACTTAGCCAGCCGAGGAATTGAACTCACAACGCCTGGGTGAGACCCAAACGCGATGCTAACTCAGCCACTGACCGGTCAAGAATATTTCAAATTATGAACGTTTTGACAAAAATTACATCAAATTTCTTTTAAAAATTATGAATAACATCCCTCTTGGCCACAATCAAAATTAATATCAACCGCCATCTAAGAAACCACGAAATTTTCCATATTCCTTTACAAAGAATTAACTTAACCTTCTCCTAACCTCTTGTGGGAATGTGTCGACCATACAAGATCCACTGCAGTGGCAAGAGCAGGATTCCGGATATATTAGGCGATATCCCCCATAACTTTACAAAATTTCTCGAGTCTCTTATTTTCACTTAACTACACTTTTTTACTTGACCCAAACATTCTTGCTACTATTGTTGCTTTTTGTTGTTGTTTGTCATTGCAATTTTTTTCCATGTTGTTGTACACCATTATTGAACAGTTGGTATTTATTATTTTCATTTTTCTTTGCAATTTTTTTATGTTAACTCTCCCCCCCACCCCCCCTCTGTCTGCTGTGGACATTATAAATAAATAAAATAAGTTATTTCAATAAAAATTTAACTAAAAAATATTTTTATGTTTTTAATAGCTTATAGCTAACGCACGTAAAACACAGGAGCGGCTGAGGAATTTGGAAACACAAATAGCTCACACTGATCAGACCACACATGAACCAAATCAGGCTAACATTCCCAGAGTTGAACTAATTAAACATGAAGCTGAACGACTTAAACAATATCAACTTGAAAGTGAGCGACTCAAACGAAAGCTACTTGAAGCCGAGCGACTCAATCAGAGGCAAATTGTAGATAAGCGAATTAAACAATATCGACTGGAAGCCAAACGATTTGAGCAAAAACAACTTGTGGCCAATCAACTCGAGCAAAAGCAACTTGAAGATGAGTGACTTAAACAATATCGACTTGAAAGCGAGCGACTCAAATAAAAGCAACTTGAAGCCGAGCGACTCAATCAGAATCAAATTGAAGCTGAGCAACTTAAACAATATCAACTTGAAGCCAAGCGATTTGAGCAAAAACAACTTGTGGCCAATCAACTCGAGCAAAAGCAACTTGAAGATGAGCGACTTAAACAATATCGACTTGAAAGCGAGCGACTCAAACAAAAGCAACTTGAAGCCGAGCGACTCAATCAGAATCAAATTGAAGCTGAGCAACTTAAACAATATCAACTTGAAGCCAAGCGATTTGAGCAAAAACGACTTGAGGTCAATCAACTCAACCAAAAGCAATTCGAAGATGAGCAGCTCAAACGAAATCAGCTTGAAACCGAGCGACTCAAACAAGATCAACTTGAAACTGAGAGATTCAAACAAAGGAAACTTAAAGCCGAGCAACTGAAACAAGATCAAAATGAAGCCAAACGATTTGAGCAAAAACAATTTGAAGCCGAGCGACTGAAACACTATCTTTCTGACGCCGAGCGACTGAAAAAATTTCTACGTAAAGCCGAGCAACTGAAACAAAAGAAACTTGAAAGCGAGCGACTCAAACAAAAGCAACTTGTAGCTGAGCAACTTAAACAATATCAACTTGAAGCCAAGCGATTTGAGCAAAAACGACTTGAGGTCAATCAACTCAACCAAAAGCAATTCGAAGATGAGCAGCTCAAACGAAATCAGCTTGAAACCGAGCGACTCAAACAAGATCAACTTGAAACTGAGAGATTCAAACAAAGGAAACTTAAAGCCGAGCAACTGAAACAAGATCAAAATGAAGCCAAACGATTTGAGCAAAAACAATTTGAAGCCGAGCGACTGAAACACTATCTTTCTGACGCCGAGCGACTGAAAAAATTTCTACGTAAAGCCGAGCAACTGAAACAAAAGAAACTTGAAAGCGAGCGACTCAAACAAAAGCAACTTGTAGCTGAGCAACTTAAACAATATCAACTTGAAGCCAAGCGATTTGAGCAAAAACGACTTGAGGTCAATCAACTCAACCAAAAGCTATTCGAAGATGAGCAGCTCAAACAAAATCAGCTTGAAGCCGAGCGACTCAAACAAGATCAACTTGAAACCGAGCAACTCAAACAAAATCAACTTGAATCTGAGAGATTCAAACAAAGAAAACTTAAAGCCGTGCAACTGAAACAGTATCTTTCTGACGCAGAGCGACTGAAACAATTTCTACGTAAAGCCGAGCAACTGAAATAAAAAAAACTTGAAAGCCAGCGACTCAAACGAGAGAAAAACACTGAGCAAATTTATGCAAAGAGACTCAAATCTGAACAAACTGAAGCCCAGCAATTCAATCAAGATCAGCTTGTATCTGAGGAGCAGAGAATAGGAACAATAAATAGGTATATATCGAGATGATTGTAATATAAGGATAGTAGAAAATACACAAGTTCCCGAGCAAGTGAACCCGAATGGTGACATCCGTGGCAGACCAGCAAGCTCCTTGGTTCTAAAACCCAAAACAATTTCAGTGGGATATTTTAAATAAAGAAAATACTGTACAAATTTATAGCAAATTTGGAACTTCTTTTTTTTTAATGTGAATTCTGCAGAAGAATCCCAACTGCTCCTGTCTGAAGCCAATGAGACTATGGCATCCCCAATTGGGGTATGTTATCAGGCTGAAGGTAGTGAGGAGGAAAAGGAGATGGGGAAGAGGAAGGCGGAGGAGTACTTGGCTAATCATATCTGGTCACCAAACATGGCTGAAGCCATTCCAAGCAACGTTTCAATTCTGACTGATGGCTTCTCACTAGGGCGATACTGAGAATATCTACCACTCTGCCACTCAGGAACATGCAGCAAATATACGATATATTATTTAAATTAATTAATTGTGAAACAACACAAATTAATTAAATTAAATTTACTTGCGCATGCCGGGATTTGAACCCGCGACCTCTAGATCCATAGTGGAGAACCTTACCTCGCGACCACCGAGAGTGCAAGTTACTCTCGGTCTCTGGTGAGAGGCCAACATTCAAAATCTTAACGTGACTTAAAATGGCTTTAGCTATGTTTAGTGACTAGATCGCGTATGTACAAAACCTATACCATTTCAGTCACGGTGATGATTACAATAGAAGCTTTTGTTTGTGCAAAATCAATTACAAAGTTTATACTATTTCAGTCACGGTGACAGACTATAATAGAGTAGCTATCGTTTGTCCAAAATCATGAAAAAAAACATAAATAGGTTAGATTAGATAAGGAATAACTAGATTAACAAAGTTAGGTTAGGTCACGTTTCATCACTTTTCAAAAGTGTTCAGTTTTGTCATGGAACCCTGTGATGAAAATTCACCAGTTTTCGGCCTATACTACGAGTTTCCGGACACCGTATACAAATCGGTTTTTTAACCACCATTATACGGGTAATTGCCTAGTCTAGTCGTAAGTTACAAATTAAAAAAAAAAAAAATCTTCTAACATAACATTATTTGTTTTAAGGTAGATGAAATTGACAAGCAGAGTTTTTCTTTCTCTTACCGTTTCAGGTTGCTGTTTCCCAACGCGAAGTTAGGCTGTACCTGGTACCTGGTGTACCATGATGGTTCCAGCTCAGTGTTGGCTGGAGAACTGCCCGTCCATTGTAAGGCTTGCCTCTATCGTCACTACCATTGTCCGATGAATCAATGCTCCTGGCAGGGTAAGTCCCATCATTACAATTCTGCTGTGGTAAGTAAATACTCCTTGAGAGCCTCAAGGAAGATACTGTGTTTTTACTTACGACAGCAAAATACCTCATCTCATCTTCCCCTTGTCCTATTCGGTTTGGGACCCATTTTTTCGACAAGGCGCCTCCAGGTGTCCCTGTCCCAGGCTACGTTAGCAGCCTCCGTCTATAGCAGGCCCAGCATCTCCCCGCACAGCGTCTGGAGTTGCTTTCCCCAACCTTGTCTGGGTCGGCCCACTGGTCATCTGCTCTTTGAATTTGCCGCCAGAGATTTATGCGGAAGTCGGTCTCCTGGCATTCTCAGTGCATGCTCAAGTCACCTCATTTATGACTTTTCACATTCGTTTCCCGGCGCCGTCCGGTTCTACAGATTCCTTCAGTGTCCTAGTACCGCGTCTTTTTGAAATCTTATAAATTAAGTTAGTAAACAGTGTATTGTATTACCATCATTAATATCTCGAGTTGTTTTAATATGTTCCTTCATCAGGTAATACAGCCACATACACTTTACATCTTCATTTAATTCAGTACTATGTATGTATACTGATTTAATTTTCCTTTCTATTGTAAAAAAAACAGTATCTCTTTTTGTTAAATTGAATGCGATACAAACATTTTTTTTATGACCTCCTCAACGATTTTCACATTGTTAGTTAACAGATATTACCGGTGCCACGATGATATGTAACGAATATCAATCGTCCAGTTCATCAGACAAATCCAAAAACACGAAATTTGAGTTAAATATGCAGTTGTATGTAAAAGTGTACCTCTCTCTGGTTCAATACTCAGATTATTCATATATGTATCTAAATAATTTACGATGCGGATAAACTTATGAAGAATTAAACAAAAAATTGTTGCTATCTGGGTCACTAGTGGACATCTGAAAATATTCTACTAGTGTGCCAGATTACACGCCTCCTGGTATTATTTTATGGTATTAAATGACACGATACAATACAGGGGCATAGTTCTAATCTTTGATACGTGGCAAACATTGGAATATTGCTGTGTTCATTATCTAAAAACTCTGTATTTGGAGATGTCTGACTAAAGAATTGTACGATCGATATGCATAATAATGTACATCTAGAAAATAAAACGATTTTTGTTCTCCAGGCATGAAAACTTTATCATTTTGCCTGATTCAGGAAACTACAGCAAGCTGTATTGCCATGCTGAGGAGGTACACACACCTTTCACCGGAATGCACTTCGGCCAAAGGTCCCGGGTGCTCCTGGGGCACGATGCGATGCTGCTGCGCCACGAGGAGCTGGTCTTCAAGCTCCACGCGCGCCCCACGCAACCCCGCCTGGCCATGTGCTGGGCCGTGCAGCTCCTGGCCCCCCCTGCTGAGGGGGCCATCTGGACATACGAAATCCAAATCAGCAAAGGTGGCGAACACGTCAAGAGACTCCAGTTATTCGACATGTGTCTCCACGAAGATGAGAATATTGATGAAGTCTTGGATGAGGGAAGATGTCCATTGGCAGCCTTAAAATGTTAGAAAACTTTCTACAGAAGAATCGCATCGGGTTAAAACTAAATATTTATAACAAAAGTATCTCAGGGCGGCCGAAATCGGATGAGGTCGCTTGGTATAAATTTGAGGCGACGGCTCCGTGCCATCACAATGATGAAGAACTTTCTAAAGACAACTCCAGTGAAATATATTATGGTTTAAAAAAAATATATTCGTATAGATCAGCAAACCCCGATTCTGAATATATAACTTTTATTAAATATAATTATACGTAGAATTTGTAAATCATTATTTAAAAGTGAATAAAAAACCATCTTATCAAAACACTCTGTTCTGTTGGTACCATTGAATTCTCGACATCTTACGTCATGGGTCTCGTTTGCGCGTATTCTTGTTTTAGATTTGTATGAATATTATTATTTGTCAATTTTGTTTTGGTGAAATTTTGACTTGATTTGGGTGACTTTAAGCTCTATAATTGTTTTTCAAGGTAAAAAAGGTACATTCATGGGCAAATCAAAATAAGGAAATTATGAAAATATTATTATTATTATTAGAGTTAAAGTTTTTAAACAGGTACATAATTTTATTACTTGTGTTTTAGTTAAGGTTTACAATGAATATAATATAAAATTATGGACGGTAAAGCTCATCCTTGTTTTGGAATTTGACATTTTAACCTCAAAACCGATCCACCATAGATTTTGTGCATTTTAGCGGGCTTTGAAAAATTGACACTTTAAAAATTATTTCAACTATGAAAACGAACTTTATTTTTTTTTTAATTGATAGACTAAAGTTTTTTAAGACAAGATTTTTGTGCATAGCGCAAAGGGTAACAATTATTTTTATAAACAATAATTATTAGCCTGAAACACTCATCCAAATTGAAAAAACCTTCCGAGCAAAGATAAATGTCGCCGGCAGGACTCGAACTTGCACCCTTCTAATATCCTTCTAATAATAATTCTATATAATATCAATTAATAAATATTTGACAAGTCAAAACATTTTTCACCAATAAAATGAAGACATAATTTGTCTCGACGCCACCTATTGAGGGATTTAGCAGTTACAAGCCTTCCTCATATTAATAAAGTTGGTTGTTTACAAGCGAAATATAATAAAAAACCGTAATTATTGAATGAAACACTAGTATATATTGATTAACTTGGTGGGTTTGCGATAAGCCGGCGTAGCTCAATGGTAGAGCATCTGACCGGATATTAGAAGGGTGTGGGTTCGAGTCCTGCCGGCGACATTTATCTTTGCACGGAAGGTTTTTTCAATTTGGATGAGTGTTTCGGGCTAATAATTATTGTTTATAAAAAAAAATTATTTTTTTTGTTTAATACTGGCGTTTAAGTTAGAACATCATTATTTATATTGTAAAAAATGGATTGGAGTTCCTTATTGAAATGAGCTCCATCTTAGAATTAATCTATATATGGCGGAGCCAATCTTGAAATCTGCAGCGAAATCAAATACTTGGGGCATGTCATCAATGATGACCTAAACGATAAAAATGACAGAACGCCAAAGAAGAGCACTGAGCGTACAAGCTAACATGCTCATCAGGAGATTCAACAGGTGCACTCCTCCGGTAAAGAAGCAACTATTCCAGACATACTGCATTAGCTTTTACACTAGCGAACTATGGACAAGATATAAACAAGGCGTCATGGACACACTCCCAGTACAATATAACCACGCTTACGGGGCACTGTTCGGCCTCCCTTGGCGATACAGCACCTCGCAGATGTTCGCAGAGGGATGGGTGCATGGGTTCGTTGCTTTGATGAGCCACAGAATAGCCAGGACGAGTCAGCGCTACCGGAGATCGGAAAACACTCTTGTCCAGTGGCAGGGCGCGCCCAAAAATCGTAGATGGAGAATTTCCCTCAAGCCACCATACCATAAGTGCTAATTCATCGGTGGAGTAATTTTTAAAATCGTTCGATTTTAGATTGCGTTCTCCCACATCCCGCTCTCAATGAGGTCGATTACTGCATGAACCGCATTTGTGTAACCTCGGAGTTAATTCATTTTTCAAATCATTCTAATTTGATCGACCTTTTCATACATTTAGCACTTCAGTAAGGTAGACATTTGCTTGGTCTCCATAAAGTTCTTCGATTTCGCTTAGTTGAAGTAGCTATCCTGAAAATATTACTCAAAACAGGACTTTTAATACAATTCTGCATTATTGTTAATGTAAGTTTTCACTTAAAGTTGAGAGACCTGAAAAAACACAAAAAAAATTCAGGGACTACTGTATTTGCATACCGTATTTGCCATTTTGTTCATATCTGATAGTTAACATTTTTATTTGCACACCTAGCGGAATGAATGTGAACTACATAAATAAGGACATAAAAATTTATTATATCGACCTTATTCTATTGTAGTTTTTTAATAAATATATCTCCGGGGCTACTGTACGGGTCGGTAGTGCGTTCGTGCCCAAATTCGAACACATACGATGGAAAATTTAATATTGTTTCTAACAGAGTTAAAGAAAAAACTATATATAGAATATTGATCCCTCCCGATGAAAACCTAGCTACAAATAAATTTATGTGAACTTCAAAGGAAGTCACATTAAATTGTCTCCGCTTTGATTTATTTACTTTTATTACTTTTCATCCTTGGATGGAAAATTAATTCAATTTTTATTGGGATAACTTTAAGCTTATTTTTTTTTTACTCATTGAAGATAATTTTGTCAGACGTGTTCGCCTCTCACACAATGTTTTGACGCGGCCATTTGATAAACACATTTGTTATATTCCACTTGCATAGAGTATGTTTATTTTGTAAGGGAGTTGGGTCATATGGAGAATAAATGTTATTTCGCTGTCTGCAAATGATCTCGACTCCCGCCCTTTGTTGAATATATACTGCACGGTCTGCGGGAAATGTGTTCTCATTCGCCGCTTAAAATGTGAATGACTGAAATAAAACGTCAGAGCGTTACGGCGGTGCATGAGGGAGACGACAGTGCATGTTCGTCAGACATGCGCAGAACGCGGTAGCTCTGCGAGTCCCGAACCTCCAAGGTTTCGTAGGCGACCTTAAGTATCCTGCGAAAACCAGATTTAGTCAGTCAGCCAGCAACTCTCGCCCCGACAAGACTTCTCTAACTCGACTGCTCCACCTAGCTCTGCTTCTACCGACTTGCCTTCTTCTTCATTCTAACCACCCCTGACCCCGGACCCCTCCCAGACTACTACCATTCACTGTCCCCAGACCCTTGCATCAACCACAGACAAGGCCCGCTGATCAAATTTGTGCAAAAGGTTTTTGTACAAATTTGGAAGTTTTGCACAAAGGGGAGTTTTGTGCAAATTCAAAAGTCGTCAATTTGTCGGCATTGTTCTCTCTTCGCAAGGGAATGATAGGTTGTGTCGCCCTCCCCTCCAGCCCTCTTCCCAGATCGGGATAAGCTACCCCTACAGTTCGCCTGGGTGCCATTACGTCTGGTACAATAATATTAACAAATCTCAAATGAAACATGATATAGAAAATGAAAAGGTAACGGTCGTAACTGGGACTCGGATCGGAAAAATCGGATGGGTATATCCGAGACACTATCTAGATTGCAAATAAATTCAGGTAGAATCTAATATAGAAATATAGCAGCCAAAATATATTGAATTTAATTGAAGATGATATTAACAGTTCTTAAATTGAAGTATAATATAGATAAAAATTAGGGCGAACAATAGGGTGGCATTAGCTAAGTGGATAAGAGCAGCGGTCCCGGATAGATTGAGAGGTCCTCGGTTCGAGTTCCAGACGCAACCATTACCTTTTCATTTTCTGCGTCTTTTTAAGAAAATTCATTATTTTGTTACCTACATGATAGTTATAATTTATTATCATATATTATTTTACGAGCTTATTGATAAAAAATAATGTCACCTCAATATTTTGAAGAAAATTTATTTTTTTAAAACGATGTGTCTTTCTGACGAAAGCCAGGCCCGGTGCTGGTGAAGCTCCCGCTTTGCTTTTCACCGGCACGGTCCCGGGTAGATGCCGTAGTATGTGTGCTACCCTGCGTACATTGCAATACAAATCAACGCTGGTCGGGAATTACCGATCATTGCTATACACTTCTAGAGATTATTTAGATTATTAATAGCGAACTAGTATTTATTATTATAATTTTGTTTGGCAAGTTCTGGGTTGAACTGCGAGTTGTATTTGCGGGTGTGGGTGGTGGGGACAGGTGGAGGGGGCGAGGGGGGTGCAGGTCCCCGCAGCAGTGCTGCCTCTCGCTCCCGCTCCACGGCCTCCCGCAATAGACGGGCCCGACGAAGCTCATCCATCCCTGCCTTTCCCCCACTTTCATTGCCGGAACTCGTCGACGATCGCCGGGAACGCTTTTTCTTCTTTTTCTTCAAATGCCTCTTGGATCTAATGGTTTCCTTCTTTGCAGTTTTTCTCATGATGTCGGTAATGACGGAAGGCTTTAACACGGGGAGATTGATCTTATTTGTGCTCCGTGGTGAAGGCAGGGCAAGTGTGCGCTTTATCCCGGTAAGAGGGTCGTGAGTCGGTTTGTCTTTAGTAATCAGCTCAGGGTCTTCGGGGCGCGGTCTGTCTGGAGCTTCGTCGTACCAGTTTTTCTTTCCGAGTGCCTCGTTGGTGTCCTGGCCGAGGTAGGTTAGATACCCGATCTGCTTTTCGTACTTTTCCTTTTCTTCTTTGGCCTGGCGCTCGTGTTCCTTGTTGGGGAGGGGGGCGGGAGCAGGGCCAGCGGGTGGAGGTGGCGGCAAAGCCCCCCGAAGCGCCGCCAGAGCCGCCTCGCGCTCCGCTCGATCGGCGCGAGAAGCACGCTCCTTCTCCTCCGCAGCGGCCTTCGCCTCGTCCCTCCGAACTCGGGCGATATTGTCCTTCGTCCGCACATGCCAACTGAAAAATTATTCATAGAAGACTGAATGTTGTAGAAATGAGATCTCTTGGGCATATCTGTGGTAAAACTTGGTATGGCCGTGTTAAAAATGTGGAGATTCGGAAAGAAAAAGAGATGAAGGTGAGGTACATAAATAAGTGAGTGTAAACCGACCGTGAACGAACTCAAGGAACGGAGTCACCGCAACGCACAGTAGCCTAGAGCATTTGAGTTACCGGTGTGCCTACCATTTGCTCCTTGAGTTTTTTAACATTAAAAACACAATTTACAAGAATATTGATTATAATAAAACCGGGGAAAGGTTACACCATTGCTTTTTATATCTTTTCTAGAACGACATGTCCAGTCATGTAGGCATTTTGCAGTTATCATTGGAAATCCATCCCGGCGAGCATTGGGAATCAACTGAAGCCTGTGTTATCTCTATGATGCCAACTGGCCGCACGTTGTTGCCTATATTTATAAATACTGATGTTTACTCCATTTGTATACCTTAATGGAAAAGAATGCAAGGCTAATGTAAGCCTAATGGGGGAGATTAAGAATGGGATGTTTAGATGATTTATTCAGATAAAGCGGATGACCGAAGAAAGGAATATAAAGAGAATATATGACCGGCAAGTTAACGATAGAAGTCGGGGACGTCTGAGGAAAACATCACCTGATATGTCCGTATGTCATTGTTGGAAGAGTCGTGTGGAGGAGGTATAAGAAATACAAGTAGAATGAACAGAGCACTTTCATCAGATAATGCTCTAAAAATTACAATTTGTCATTGCAATAGGGGGAACATACAATTATATATGCTGGTTTACTTACATATAAAATAATACTTCACCTAAGTAAATATGGACATACCTTTTTTTTGGAAGAATATTCATTTTTTATATTAACATGAATGAAATTCTTTCCTTGAAATCAACTTGTAATAATTATGGTTGAATCTGAAAAATAAGGAAAATTTAATGTGACTAATTAAACCGCTATTAATAATAAAAAATAAATAAAAAATCTGTGTGTATTTATAATTATTTATCGTAGACGACTGCTTATCGTCCGCGATAAGAAATTAAAAACCATCTTTAGATTTGTTTGTCTAACCTTAAACTTACTTAATTCCTCGTCAAAACAATAGATTCATCACATCAATTAACTAACGAGTGCTTCGCATTTACAAAACATTTTGAAAGGGGCAAGATTTAATTACGGAAACGTTTTGTAAGTTTCTAAAGAAATCGAAAACGATAAAACAATATGACGAGTGACAGTCGGTTTTTCTATGGTTGAATCTGCTGTCAAAGTGGTCAAAGTTATAATAGGACGTAAACTGCATATTACTCAATCTTTTGATCTTTGTTACTCAATCCTTTGTTAATGCAGAAAATGTGTTTTGTTATGCATGGTGGATTAATAATATCTCTTGGAATAACACAAAAGGGTAGGAACTAAAACTCAATTAATGTATTACGATAAGTCGTTTATTCTTCCAGATGGGACATTCGAGCAATTAGTCTTAAATTTAAATTAATCTTAACTAAGTACAAAAAGGTCATTGAAATTAGAGGTTCTAGTGCTTAATTCTACTTAAAAATCTGTATTCTTAAAATTAATTTCACTGAACGATGGGATGATTACAACAAGAATTCAAAAGCATATTTCTGATGACTATCCAGGGTCCAGAGTCCTCGCGTCTCTATGGCTGGTCTCCACAGGGCGGAGACCAGTAACTTCCTGGCCGGAAGTCGGTAGAATCTGCAATCAGAGGGCCTGTACGGCAACTCTGAGGGTGGAGATGGGTACCTTCCTGGGTGGAAGCGTACATTCAACTGTCCCGTGGCCTAGGCGGCCTCTCCAAAGGGCGGAGAAGGAATAACCTTCCGAGCCAGAATAGTGGAGTCAACCCTGGCCGTTCGCCCAAGGGAGGAGCTCGTACTTCCTCCTGCGGTGGAGATGGGTATCTTCCTGGGTGGAAGCGTATAGTCAACTCTCCCGTGGCCTGGGAGGCCTCTCTGAAGGGCGGAGATGGGACACCCTCCCGAGCCGAGGTTCTTAAATCAACTACCCCGTGCCGGGGTGGCCTTTCCGAATGACGGAGAATGGACCACCTCCTGATCCGGGGTTCTGAACTCAACTGTCTCGTCGAAAAGCTCCTGTTGCTGGTTGTCAGCTATTGTAAAGAATATAGTTCTCCCTATTCCCGTCTGGCGGAGATGTTGCAATGGTTCCCTGGCGCTAGTGTCGACCATTGTCTATTAGAAGGCTATAATTTATATATGAGAAACATATTCAATATAGGTTTCTTAGAAAATAGCTTAGTCTAAATGTACAATAATGCTCCTATATCTACTTAATTAAATCTAATGTTAATATCAATATTTGAAGAAATCCTATCGTTTAATATATTTACCAATACAACGATAACTTGTCCCATGGTTTGGCAAAGGTCGTTTTGCTCGTTCAGGGGTCGGTTTTATGACCTGCATTGTATGGCATTTTGGTTTTTACTGTCCTCGAGTGGAATTACCATTTGTAAACTTATGCCGACTCTTCAAAATAATACGTAACTCTCTAAGCTTTATGATGGTTTCCGATCTCTCAATAGTGAATGATAACTAGCCTATCGTACAATTTTTTCAAGGCCTTGTGTAGTCGGGGGCACATGTCTAAAATCTGGTAAGGCTGTGAATTCAGCCATGTGTATTGTGCCAATGGGTATATCAATATGATATTTATTTATTTTTAATATTTATTAATAATCTAGGTGCTTCTTAATTTACCCCTAAAGCTGGTTACATACAGCATAAGATAAAATCATAATATATATTTGGGGGGGTACGGTCGCCATACAATAAGGAACTCCAGTGAAAAATATAATGGCTTTAAAAATATGTATTCGTATAGATCAACAAATGCCGATTCTGAATATATAACTTTTATTGTACATAATTATACATATATTTTATAAATCGTTATATAAAAGTGAACTAAAAACCGTACCATCAAAACATCATGTTCTGTTGGTACCACTGCTTCTGACGTCACACGTACCATTTTTGAGCCCAATTATAACTAGATAGGGTTTTTTCCGCTCTTAATATTCCTTACTGCTTATAATTTCGCTGTTTACAGTGTTCATTTTGCCCGTAAAATCATTATGTTTATTTATTGTGACAACTTGAGAGTTTTTCTTGAAAATTCATACCAATTTTAACGAATTTGTGTACGTTATAAACTAATACCCGCACAACACGCCATTGACACTAGTGATTATTTATTCAGTTATTCTGGAAGCGGGGAATTTCTAATAATACCTCAAACCTGTTATTTCTTATGATGCGTAACATATTTAGTTTTATTTCAAGCCATTAAAGGTACCACAACCTACAAAAAATTGCATATTTCTCAGATATATAATAGTATCTGTATGTGACGACAGTATGGGATTGTAAGGTGAGCGATATCGAGAGATATGCCAAGCCCACATATTATATTAACTGTGTGTAACAAGCATAACATAAGAGCAATAACATAAGTTAGAGCGATCTATCTTCTGGTATTCATAATATTTTCTTGTTAAACGCAACCAATTATTTTTTTACCATTTCTCTGGCGTAAACCGAAACGTCAAAATCATGTCACTTTGGTACTATCAGTAATCAGTTAACTATTCTAATCAGCCAATGAACGAATGAACCCTATTACTTGGCTTCTTATTTGGTTAAATAATTAAATAAAATATTGTAGCACAATATTCATTCAAAATTGTGCCATTTTTCTTCGTCGGCTAGTTTTCTCGACTGCACGAGTATTTTATCAAATCGAATAATTAACCAATTACTGCCATGGCGGATGTAATATTCTCTTGCAAAGCTTACGCTAAAATAATAATGCACGCCACAAAATATCCGCACTGCGCCCTGAACGGTGTTCTATTGGCGGAAAGCGACAAAACGAAGGAGGGGAGCAAGAACCAGAAAATCACGGTGGCTGATGCCATTCCTCTCTTTCACCAATGCCTGAACGTCACACCCATGGTGGAAATTGCCCTTTCACAGGTAACAATCATCCCACTTACACTGTGATTATAATAGACATACTATAGCTATTTAATTGTATCACCATTATTTTGTAAAAAACCGAAGTTCAAAGTTAACATTTCTTAGAAAATTTGATTTTAATGTGTCGTCATATGTAAATATCATTGAAGGGGTATGTAAATATGATTGAAATGTGTGATTTAAAGATTCCGAATCATACACTTACAGTAACATTCGTAAATAGTATATAATGTCTAGGTGCCATCATTTCACTTATACAGTATTCAACGGCTTCCATGGTCGAGGGGTAAGGCTCTCGACTACGAATCTGAAGGCCGGGGTTTCAAATCCCGGCATGCGCAAGTAAATTTTATTTAATTAATTTGTGTTGTTTCATAATTAATTCATTTAAAAATAATATATAGTATATTTGCGCACATTCCAGAGTGGAAGATACTCTAAGTATCGCCCTGTTGAAAGACCACCATTCAGAATTGAAACTTTTCTTGCAATGGCTCTTAGCCGTGTTTGGTGACCAGATCTGAATAGCCAGGTATTTCCCCACCTTCCTCTTTCCCTTCTCCTTCCCCTCCCCAATACCTTCAGCCTCACAACATTCCCCAATTGGGAATTCCATAGTCTCACTGGCTCCAGATGGTTGGGAGCAGTTGGGACTCTTATGGGGTATTCATATAAAAAAAAAAATTCTAAACTTACATTCTTCAAACATCCTCAGTGCAAGAGAAAATCATGGAACCAGAATAGGCCCTCATCATTTGTCTTCTGAGATTGAGTCTAGTCGACTTGAACCTTATTTGGTAGATGAACAATGCCTAACTTGTGTGTGAACTGTTTTCAGATAGATGGCCTGTGCTCCGGGGCAGGCCTGCGCGTGGTGGGCTACTACTCGGCCAGTGACAACTTCTCCCACAATTCCCTGGACAAGGCGCCGGCCGCCCGTATCGCTGACAAGATAGCCGAGGTCTTTCCCTCTGCCCTCTTCGTTATGGTGAGAATCTAATTTACTTTACTTAATTTTTTTACTTTAATTCTATATTTTATATCTGTACATAATAAAATAAACCCTAACAAGTAATATTTCTACAGCGCCCTTGAGGGAGTTTTTCACAAAAACGGCACTATACAAATTATCCAATTATTATTAGTATTTTTATTCTATATTTCTTGTTTTATTTCATAACTTATTTTTTTGCTTTAATATTGTTGTTTTACTTTTTTACATGCTTTTAGTTTCATGTCATTACTTTAATTCTACATTCTTTGTAATTTTTTCTATATGGCTTATTCCTTCGAATTACTTTGCTTTTCTACATGCCTTATTTCATTTCATTACTCTATTAAACCTGCCATATTTTATTTCGTCTCTTTATTAAACCTGTCATGTTTCATTTTGTTATTTTATTTCTATGTGCCTTGTTTCATTTGTTGATTAACTTTTCTACATCCCTTCTTTCAATTTTTTTTTATTTTAGACAAAAGCCCCCCAATAGGCTTAACACATCATCTGTTCGCAATTGAAGTGAAATAACACAAAACTGCTCTATATGAATGTTATTTTTATCTATGATGTGTTTCAATTTAGTTTCTTGTATAAACTAATAGATACAAGAATTAAGCAGTAATGACATACAAAGAATCCTTTATCTATTTTAACCCTTTCGAAAGAAGTTTAAATCACAGAACTCATTTACTATATAGAACGGTGAAGATCTTCCAAGAAATGCTGACCAATATAGAAGAAAAAAAAATTGTTTTTGTAATTTATAATTTTTAGTCGTAGTTTATAACATCAATTGCTAATATTTTTTGTTTATTTTATTTATGTGTTTATATTAGAACACAAGTAATCATTGTACATGCATATGTACTATTTTAAGTTAAACAAATATCTCTTTGCATGTCATCACAGGAAAGCGATATTTCTGTCAAAAATTTAATTTTACATTAAAAAACTCGTTTAGACAATTAAATGTAAATTTCAAACTGGTGGTAATAGAATTTTCGAGAAACCGCTGATCGCAGATTTAATACGGAAAAAGTTTCCTGTGGAATGAAGTATAAATTGTATGTGATGGTGTTAAACAGTATTTATTTCCCGTGGCAATATCATTCTCACTTAAACATAAAATAAACATTAGTGATTAGGAACTCCAGTCCAAATTTTTAAAAATTTTTATCATTAATCAAAATGAAACTCTGATGGATTCCGACATATTCTTTGATACATGTAGTGCTTTTAAAAGAGAATTGAAAGCTGTTTTCGTATAATGATATTAAACAAACACACTTCAACAAACAGTGTTTGGACATTATGTTCTTTTTTATTGTTTCCTTGTATGGCAATATTTTAAATTTAATCATTATTTTTTCCCTTACATTCATGTAAGTATTATTTGTAAAGTTTGTTACCTTCTGTTACTCTATTATTTACCTTCTTTTACTTGTTTACCTTCTGTTACTCTATTATTTAGAAATTGTTCAACTTTTCATAAATTTTCTGTGTAACACAATCTTAAATTCATTGTGTAAATATTATTTTTAATGATTATTTGTTTATTTATCTTTATCACATTAATCAGTGAGAAATAGGTTAAGATACAGGCGAGTTCTTTAAATATTTCTATATTGTTTCGATATTACTACTGTCTGTATCTGTATTTTCTCCATAAATAAATTAAAAAAAAAAAAAATAATAATTATAGTTCCTTATTGTTGTGTATTTATTCTCTTATAATAAAACTACAATTACAGCAACACATGATCATAAATAACACGATACACGGTATTTCTGTATAGTCGAGTGGAGTGCCAGGGAGATAATCTCCTTTCTATACAATGGTAATAATCCATCTGTCTGACCTTGAGAGGCTCTGAGGTATCACACCTGCACTGTCTTACGGACGGTACCATCTACATGAAACAATCTAAACTAAGAAACTACAGTAATATTATAACTTTATATGTGATCACTGTTTCTTCAATATAATGAAAGCATCCCTGAGGTGATACCATTATTTAACAGTGCTGTATGTGTATAAAATTGTTCTTTTCCTATGCAGGTGGACAATCGTAAGATCTCCTTGGACCTGGAGAATCCATCTCTGAGGGTCGCCCAGTTCCATGATGGGAAGTGGCGCATGAAAGAAGCCAGTCACATTGTAGTTGGTAAGTTAACATCAATAATTTAAGATTAATCGACCAAGCGATCAACTTAACTATATCAGAACTTCATGAGAAACCTGTAAGCCATAGCGTGCGCATCGTATGTCGCAGCTTGATTAGTTTAACGTTTATGCCTGAGAGCAAATACCCCAGATTGACAATACTCTCAACTTCTAACATTTGATGGCAACATTCTACACTAGCGGCCCGGGATGTATGAATTGATTTTTTTCATGCATTTTAATAGATTTTCTGTGAAATTTATTCTAAAATAAATTGTAGAAATCGAAAATTCATAAAATAAATATTAAGTAACCTAAATATGACTTTTATACTTTTTGCTCATGCATGAAAAAATATTAAAGAAGCTATTAGATTTGTAGTAACAGTTATAAGCCCCGCATCTCGCTCTCGGTCTGGTGGTTTAGAAAGGGAATAAAATACTTGGTTATATTATGCGAAATTTTCTTAATTTCTTATTTTTAGATTTCTTTTGGCTTAACATATCACAATTCTTATATATATTTATTTTAAAATTTTATATATGCTTTAATGAGGATATTTAAATATTTGTATCTATTTAAAGCATATATAAATAAATAAAAATTAATTATAAGAATTATGATATGTGCCTTTTAAAGGCAGCGGTTTCAAAAATCAGTGTGTCCAATATATTTTTATTATTTTTGTGTTATTTTACATTATAGTCAAAATAAAATAACGAATTTAATATAGTATATTTGCTCACCCCATAGTGATAGATACTCTCAGTATTGCCCTCAATCAGAATCGAAACATTAATTAAAGTAGCATTAGCCATTTTTAGTGACTGAATCTGAATAGGCAGGTGCTTCCCACCCTTCCGCTGACTCAAAACCTCCCCCTCCTCCCCCAAAATTGAAGATTCCAAATTGATAAGAGAAAAAATAAATTCCGTATGTGTGTTACTTTTACAGATGAAAATATCTTGGACTGTGTCTCCCAGCTACTGAAGTCCTCAGCCTTCAAGTCCCTGGTGGACTATGACAACCATCTGGACGACATCACGCAGGACTGGACCAACTCAGCCATCAATGTGCAGATAGACCAGCTCATGGCCATGGATGGTTGAGCAACTCTCACCCTTCTGTTAAGCTTTTCCTTATCAAAATAAATATATTCCACACACAATTAACTGTTCATACTTACCTTGAGCTGAAAATGGAGAAAAAAAAGGAAGACCCTTTTCTCGATGACTTGTGTCATTTATTTTCTAAAAATTTAAAAATTCTTCTTGTATTGTAGTGATTCACAACCCGCGGCTCACAGCTATCACGCACCGCCATCGATATATCACTACTAGATTTAGCGTGTCATGCAAATAAGCATTAAATTTAGCGTGCAAATAAGCATGGAAATTTTGACCCACCTATGAGTAATTTCATAACACACCTTCCTTTTGAATTCCGTTGCCTCGTTTCGAAAGACTAGCACGCTTCTCTCCAAAATAACACAGAGCGCAAAGTTAATCCCAAATCAAATGATGTAATTTGGTCATGTCATAGGAAGCCAGAAAGGCACGCATCACAATTACAAAGTTGAAATAATATATTGCGTGTACCGCGCCGTACGAAAAGCCATCGTTGAGAATACAACAAAAAGTGGTCACGTCAAGATCCCTGTTCATTGGCAGACTAAGCAGAAGTCATTTGCATAGACACAAACGCACAGCTTCGCAAGTCAGAATATTTTTTACGTATATGAAAAAAAATAAACTTTAATTTTAAAATATCCCAACTTGCGATACTATGAGCCTACATTCATTCAAAAATCGCCAATCTCAATCTGCCAAGAAACAATGAGTTCGACTTGCCCACTTTTCGTTCTATGCTCGCAATGTAGTTTTTGACCAAACTGCTCTGCTGTGGTAAGTAAAAACACAGTAATTAGCATGGGAGTCATTCTCCGGAATGAAGGATTGAGTTTTGTTTAACCTCTTAGCATTTTTCGTACTGATATTTTGCCAAAACACTCGTGGACACTTATTCTACATTATCATTACTATAAAGTTTGTAAAACATAACAATATCTGCTGAAAATATACATTTTACTGTGTCTATACTTAGCGTGGTGATTGTTTATCAAGTAATTGTGGTGAGTAAAAAAGCAGTACATATAATATTTTACTGTGTATACTTAGCGTGGTGATTTTTTATCAAGTAACTGTGGTGAGTAAAAAAGCAGTACATATAATATTTTACTGTGTCTATACTTAGCGTGGTGATTGTTTATCAAGTAATTGTGGTGATTAAAAAAGCAGTACATATAATATATTACTGTGTATACTACTTAGGTGATTTTTTATGGTGAGTAAAAAAGCAGTACATATAATATTTTACTGTGTCTATACTTAGCGTGGTGATTGTTTATCAAGTAATTGTGGTGAGTAAAAAAGCAGTACATATAATATTTTACTGTGTCTATACTTAGCGTGGTGATTTTTTATCAACTAACTGTGGTGAGTAAAAAAGCAGTACATATAATATTTTACTGTGTCTATACTTAGCGTGGTGATTGTTTATCAAGTAATTGTGGTGAGTAAAAAAGCAGTACATATAATATTTTACTGTGTCTATACTTAGCGTGGTGATTATTTATCAAGTAATTGTGGTGCGTAAAAAAGCACTACATATAATATTTTACTGTGTATATACTTAGCGTGGTGGTGATTGTTTATCAAGTAATTGTGTGAGTAAAAAAGCAGCATATAATATTTTAATGTCTATACTTAGCGTGGTGATTATTTATCAAGTAATTGTAGTGTAAAAAGTTAATTGCTACATATAATATTTACTGTGTATATAAGTAAATATATTTAGTAAAAGCTGATGTACATGGCCAGCTATGCAACGCAACCAGCAGCCTATATTTAGAAGAAGAAGGCTTTCCGAGCACAAGGCGGGAATGATTTCCCGCCACTTCCACCTACCTGCGAGCGACGTGAACTTGTGCTTCGTAAAGATAATTGTGCTTAAGATTGAGAAATAAACAGAGACTTACAAAATTACAGTCTATTACTTGACTTTCCCCCACATAATAAGTTCAAGTGTTACACATCAGAAGTGGGATCAGAATTAAATGTGCCGAAATCTGTTTTTAACATCGGGTCCGTCGCCATTTTAAGTTACACGTGTTGAAATTTTGAATAACGTCGGTTGCCGTCAACGTAATAATGTCGGGAATCGGAAGAGGCGTGCTGTCAACCAAAGGTTACAAGGCGAAAAGGAACGTGACATTAAAGAAGTCCACACAAAAATTCATAAAGGAGACAATGAAGGAACTTATGAAAGAGTCAGCCAAGGCGAGGAACGAATGTTATGGCGCCCGCCAACGTCCGCCATTACGGGTCATGGCGGAATTAATTCCACAGTTCGATCCAGAAGATCGAGATTGCAATGTATCCTCGTGGCTTCATAAGATTGAGCAGTTGGGGCTAATTCACAAATGGAGCGACTACGAAAAGTCGTTCACGATGCAGACTCGATTGACCGGCCAAGCTAAAGCGTGGTTCAATCGTTTGGAGTGCTACGATTTGGAGTGGTGCGAATGGAAGACGGCACTCGAACGAGCTTTTCCGCGCCAGCATGATTATGCCGATCTGCTCGAGGAGTTGGTGAAGCGGAAGAAGTTGCCGCAGGAGACAATGTCTCATTTCTACCACGCCAAGCTCACAATGATTAATCGGTGCCGCTTAGATACGGAAGCGTCAGTATCACTGATTATTAAAGGATTACCGATCGAATTGCAGGCGAATGCTCGGGCTTTTAGGTGCGTTGAACCGGATGAACTGTACGCGGGATTTTTGGCGGCCCTGGAGCACTACCAGTCTCCAGCATTGTCAACATCGACGTCAAAATCGGTCAGCGCTCCCCAAACTTCGCGGACAGAAGGCTGGCAACCCAAGCAGGAACCCAGGTGCTTCATCTGCTCGAAACGGAACCACGTGGCTCGGGATTGTCGCTTCAGACAGCAGTCGTCGGAGAAATGCTCGAGATGTGGACGCTTCGGACATCGAGAAGTAACCTGCCGCGCATACATATCCAAAGAAAATCAAATTCCTGTCAAGGAGGTAAGGATCCTCTCTTTATTTGATCTGAACAGCACCTATCTCAAGGAAGTTAAGGTGAATGGTGTTTCGTTCTGCGGATTTATCGACACGGGGAGCCAAGTTAATATAATCAGTATGAAAAGTGCCGAAGAAATAAAGGTGCCTTTAGAAGTCAGCTCCTATATTATTAAGGGATTCACAGGAACTTGTGTTCCAGCTCTGGGCCAAGTAAAGATAGATATAGTCATTGATGACATTGATTTTCATACAGAAGCTTTGGTCACAGACTGTGACATGAATGATGTAGACTTTTTAATTGGCCAACCAATAATAAATAAATATGGCATCGAGATGACAGTGGCAAGCGGTAGAGCTAAGTTTACCAAGGAAAGTGGTTTTGAGTCGATTTCTAAAATTAACGTTATCGAGGATTTTGAAAGAAAACACTTAGTGAGAATTAAAACCACTACCATAATACCAGTTGGAGAATCTGGCAAAGTAGATGTTGTCGCACCCGAAGAAGGGAGATTATTAGTGAAGCCCAGGATGCTTTGCCTTGGTCAGCAATCCTACTCATTTCCCGGATCGCTTCTAGATTGCCCCAATGCTAGTATTGAAATAACGAACTTAGGCTCTGGGGAACTCAAGTTGACGGCAGGATGCTTACTGACTAGGGCTGAAAGATTAGTGGAACACCGCTCATTGGAAGGTGAAAGAATACCCCCAGAATCCCGTCCATTCGCTGCTGAAAGCATACGCGTGGGAGAGGTACGTGAGGTCCATAGTGAAAACCTGTTGAAACTTTTACATAAATGGTCCCACTGCTTTGCTAGATCTACGAAGCAGCTGGGTAAAACTTCATTTGGGGAAATGAAAATAACTACAACCACCTCCCAACCAGTTCATCACAAACCGTATAGACTATCTTTCAAAGAACGAGAAATTGTACGGAACAAAGTTAACGATCTCCTGGAAAGCGGGATAATTCGAGAATCCGAATCCGAATATGCAAGTCCCATTATTTTTGTTAAAAAAAAGACGGGAGATGTTAGATTAGTCGTTGATTATAGAGCTTTAAATGCAATTACAACAACAGACAGGTACCCAGTAGGTCACATCGAGGATCAAGTGAACAGAATCTCGGGGAACATGTTCTTTACAAGCCTAGACATGGCTCAAGGGTATCACCAAATACCTATATCCGAAGATTCAATTGAGAAGACTGCATTTATAACACCGGACGGGCAATACGAGTACACTCGGATGGCTTATGGGCTTGCCAATGCACCAGCCGTTTTTGTCAAAACCATAAACAGAGTCTTAGGAAGTCTACGGCATAAGGAAGTGCTGGTTTTTATGGACGATATATTAATCCCCTCTCGCACCGAAGAAGAAGGCTTGGTGCTCCTTGAGACCGTACTGGAATTATTCGATAAAGCTGACCTTCGACTCAACCTGGAGAAATGCTTCTTCCTAAAGACAGAGATAGATTACTTAGGCCACCGAATTTCTAAAAATGGTATTAAACCAGGGAAATTCAAAATTAATGCAGTAGCTGATTTCCCCACACCAAAAAATGTTCATGAGATAAGGCAATTTATTGGCCTGGCAAGCTACTTCCGAAAATTTGTCAAAAATTTTGCAACTATTGCAAGGCCCTTGACTGAACTTAAAAAGAAAAACTCTCCCTGGGTATGGGGCCGAGACCAGAGTGAGTCACTTACCTCCTTAAAAACTATTCTTACTTCAGACCCTGTTCTGGCACTCTACGACTGTAAGGCTCAGACTGAAATACATACAGATGCCAGTAAACTAGGCATAGGAGGAATATTGCTTCAAGTTCAAGAAGATTTGGCATTGAAACCGGTCGCTTACTTCAGTCGGGTCACCTCCAAGGAAGAGTGTTTCTACCACAGTTACGAACTGGAGACACTGGCGATTGTATGTCACATTGGTGGCGAGCAATTTATGTCACATTGGTGGCGATTGTATGTCACATTGGTGGCGATTGTATGTCACATTAGTGGCGAGCAATATATGTCACATTGGTGGCGATTGTATGTCACATTGGTGGCGAGCAATGTATGTCACATTGGTGGCGATTGTATGTCACATTGGTGGCGAGCAATATATGTCACATTGGTGGCGATTGTATGTCACATTAGTGGCGAGCAATATATGTCACATTGGTGGCGAGCAATATATGTCACATTGGTGGCGATTGTATGTCACATCGGTGGCTAATGGTAATATGTTTGTATGTTTCTAGACTTATGGCAAACAAAGAGAGAGCCGTGAGGACACGACCAAAGGTCAGGATGGGCGAGTGTAAAGCTGATGTACATGGCCAGCTATGCAACGCAACCAGCAGCCTATATTTAGAAGAAGAAGGCTTTCCGAGCATAAGGCGGACATGATTTCCCGCCACTTCCACCTACCTGCGAGCGACGTGAACTTGTGCTTCGTAAAGATAATTGTGCTTAAGATTGAGAAATAAATAGAGACTTACAAAATTACAGTCTATTACTTGACTTTCCCCCACATAATAAGTTGAAGTATTACATTACCATATTAATTGTTATTGTGTTTAATTCGTAGAACTCCATTTTAATTTAAAGTTTTTGAATTTTTAATAGTAACTGAACATAATTAAATAATAATAACTACACATAATTAATAATAACTAACTAACCATCACACCGTCTCTCCAAAGGTGTAGGCAAAGAAGACGGACCACCAAACAATGTGATCTCTGCATACACTTCTTGCTTCATTCACTTTCATACAACGTCTCATACATTCTCTTCTGTTATTCCGACTTCTGACATGACCAGGCTTAAGTATTTCGTTTACTTGATCGTGCCATGTCTTCCACGGCGGTCCCCGGCTTCTTCCATTTAAATTTGCGTCATATATTCTTACACTCCTTTCTTCGTTCATTCGCTCTACATGCCCAAACCATCTAAGCGTCCCTTTCTTAATCTTGCTCACTACGCTTACATCAGCCTTGCATTCTTTACGAATCTCAATTTTTTTTCACACAATCATACATGGTTTTACCACACAGTCGTCTCAGAGATCTCATTTCTACAGCTTTCGGTCTACTTTCATACTTCCTCTGCCAGTTACATGTCTCACTGCCATACATCAGGGTTGGATCAGCACTCCATTGTGGACTACTAGCTTCGCTTCTTAGGATAATTTTTTTATTAGCGCCAACCGCGTTCATTACTCCATTAATCGAGTTTCCAGGATTCACCCTTCTCTCAATATCCTTTCTAATTAAATTCTGTAATTGGCTTCCCGAAGAGCTGGTGGTTCGACCGAAAGTGTGTTTTGTCGCCACATGGCAGATTTCACCAGTTGTCATTTTAACATACCTGGGAGCGTACATCTCATGGCTCACCCCTAGTTTCTGCATGTGTCAGTAATGACAGTGATCGTGTGAATGTCAGCGGAATCACACGCACATTACGCGAACACCTCCGTGTTTAACACAAAAATAAAAATTTTGCTCTGACACTCAACAGCTACAATGGCTATTATGTTGATATCAATAATTCAAGGAAAAGAACATCTATTTTAGGTATCCTTTGCTTAATTGGGGGCATAGATATACCATGCATTGGGGGTTATAGATCACATATGACAAAATACGATTTTATTTTACTTTTTACAAACAAAAAACCTTAGTTAATATAATACTTAGAATGGTACTTACACTATATTATTCCTGTATTTGTTAGATATATTATCTTTGAACCTACTGTGATGTGTTTTGCACCTGTTTATTATAACTAACTTTATATGTAAAAACCCATATAGGGCGTATATTATACAATAAATAAATAATACAGGTAATTATTTGGAAAAAATATATCATAATATGTCGACTACCATTAATACAGGCATGTGCATAGTTTGGTAGTCGAAAATAATCTAAAATTTGTACCAAAAACTATAAATTTAAAAAATAAAGTTTAAAAATATACCTATCAGCTTTTCGAATCATGAGACGGACTTGTTGTGAGGCTTTAGCGAATTACAATTACTAGAGGAAATTCAAATCAAAGAAATTTTTTTTACAACTAATTTAATGTTACGAAAAATTCTAATTAAAATATTAATGTTTCTAAGGATTGTATTGAACACAGGTTGTTATGTTCTTACTTAGGTGGGTTCATAATATCTCTTGGAATAACGCAAAAAGGTAGGAACTAAAAATCACTTTATGTATCACGATAAGTCATTTATTCTTCTATTGGAGGGGTTAGTCTTAAACTAAAGTTATTCTTAACTAGGTACAAAAAGGTCATTAAAATATTAATGTTTCTAAGGATTGCATCGAACACAGGTTGTTATGTTCTAACTTAGGTGGGTTCATAATATCTCTTGGAATAACGCAAAAAGGTAGGAACTAAAAATCACTTTATGTATCACGATAAGTCATTTATTCTTCTATTGGAGGGGTTAGTCTTAAACTAAAGTTATTCTTAACTAGGTACAAAAAGGTCATTAAAATATTAATGTTTCTAAGGATTGCATCGAACACAGGTTGTTATGTTCTCACTTAGGTGGGTTCATAATATCTCTTGGAATAACGCAAAAAGGTAGGAACTAAAAATCACTTTATGTATCACGATAAGTCATTTATTCTTCTATTGGAGGGGTTAGTCTTAAACTAAAGTTATTCTTAACTAGGTACAAAAAGGTCATTAAAATATTAATGTTTCTAAGGATTGCATCGAACACAGGTTGTTATGTTCTTACTTAGGTGGGTTCATAATATCTCTTGGAATAACGCAAAAAGGTAGGAACTAAAAATCACTTTATGTATCACGATAAGTCATTTATTCTTCTATTGGAGGGGTTAGTCTTAAACTAAAGTTATTCTTAACTAGGTACAAAAAGGTCATTAAAATATTAATGTTTCTAAGGATTGCATCGAACACAGGTTGTTATGTTCTCACTTAGGTGGGTTCATAATATCTCTTGGAATAACGCAAAAAGGTAGGAACTAAAAATCACTTTAT
>JAHDVE020011029.1:0-21577 GCA_022606495.2 Halesus radiatus
CATTGTATTATTGACTCACCTTCTTTGTTGCAACTCATCAGTCCAACATTCATTGTCGTAGACTCAGAAACAATGAATTTCTTTTCCCTTATAAACACTCCATTCTCCACTGTCCAGAATGTCGAGATTATTACAAGCCAGGGCCTTGAAATTTTTGGTACCAGTCTTAATGACTTTTGTAGGGCTTTACGAAATTAGAACTCCAAGATTATCATTTAGAATGTTTAAAATCATGGACTCTACTAAAACCATGTTCAGGCTTTTACTTGAATGTTCTCTCAAATGTATATTTTTGCCCTCTTTTTTTCATTTCTTCATTCTTGTATTCTGTATGTGCTGTTCTTTTTCTGTAGCTCTTCTTTATTTCATTTTGTGTAATTGGACATTGGTCCGTAAATAAATAAACATTACCATCTGACGCCTGTGCTGTTCAGATTGCAATCCGTTTGTTAATATAGGGAAATCTATCAAACGGACCGCTCGTTTCTGCACACAGTCAAGAGTATTTTTCATATATTTTGGGGGTTCCCGATCAGAGGTGGCTACCAAATTCTACAGTGGGGCACACTTGCGATTTGTACAGGGTCAGCACTATTAAAGTATCTGCGGTCCCCGTACAGTACGCCCAGCTTCCGAGAGGCTATCTTTACTCTGGCTTCGATGGAGCCTCCATACCTGAGCTGGTCACTTAGAGTTAACCAAGCATATCAATGAAAGGCTTGTTGGAAAGATTACTTCCTTATTGACGCTATGGAAGCCGCTTCAAGATTTTTTTAAATTTTAACTTCGAGAGCTAAGCCAGATGGTTCCCAATAATATATTTTTTTTATTAATAAGGAACCCCCGTCCATTAAGTTTTCATAGTTAAAATATTTTTCAAAGCTCGCCAAAAAACGCTCCAAATCTATGGCCGGTCGGTTTTGATCAGTTTTGAGGTTAGAATGTCAAATGTCAAAACAAGGATGAGCTTTACCGTACATAATTTTATTTTCTAATCATAGTTAACCATTACTAAACATAAGTCATAAAATTATGTACCTTTTTAGAAACTTTAACTCGAAGAGTAATAATAGTATTGAGCATTAATGTTATCATAATATGCATATTGATAATTGGTTTGGCCATGAATACTCTAATTTATTTCACTAATAATAGTATTTTTTATTTATTGAATGCCTATTATAGAGCTTAAAGTCACCCAAATTAAGTTCAAATTTCAACTAAAAAAATACATGTTTGAAATACAAAACAGAGGAATATAAAAATGTTCATACTAATCTAAAAACAGAATGCGCACGTGACGTCAGATGTTCAAAATGCAATGGTACCAACATAACAAAGTGTTTTGATGAGATGATTTTTTATAGACTTTTAATTAACGATTTATGAATTCTACGTATAATAAAAGTTATATATTCAGAATCGGCGTTTGTTGATCTATATGAATACATATTTTTAAAGCCATTGTATTTTTCACTGAAGTTCCTTATCATCAAACGTGCCATACGTACTGCCAGGTAGTACTCGTATTTCTCGTATTCTTTTTGATAAGCCTTCTCGCATCCAGATTTGGACATAGGCCTCCTTCAAATACAGTTTTTCCGGTTCTTGGAGGCTCTTACAATTCGAGGTCGGCAGTTTTCTTTACGTCATCAGCTCATCTTATCTGCGTGCGAACTTCACGCATTTTTGCCCGGAGGCTGGAAAATTGTCGGATTTTCGGTTTCTATTTTTAAACATTTAGTTATAGGTGTACAAACATTTCTTTATTTGTCCTATGATTATGAAGTTTGTCTAACTAAATTCAAGATTTTTTTTTCAAAATATGTACTTAACCTCCAAAGTCCTGATTACAAAAAAACAAAATCACTCCAAAAGCTTTTCGTATTCGCTCAAAAATAAATTCAATTGAGTTTCAAAAATAATGTATCTGAATACCGCACACTACTCTCAAACGCTCCCTGCTTAACGGAGACAGTGAGACTATGCCATCCCCAATTGGAGTATGTTGTGAGGCTGAAGAGTATGGGAGTGGGTGGGTGGGGAATAGGAATTCAATAGTGTGGTCCCCATACTATATCATTCATATAAAAAATTTTGAACGCGTGCAGCGCAAATTTTTGCGTTTTATTAACTTCAAACTACACATACCAATACAACACATAAACTATACATTCTTGCTAAATACACCCAAAATACCTACTTTAGAAAACAGAAGAAAAATAACAGACTTAACTTTTTTATTTAAAATTATTTATTGTGTTTTAGACTGTTGTGAACTCCTGCAACTAATCAATTTCAAAGTACCTCATCGACAAACTCGACAAAATATGTTATTCTGTAACAATAATTCTGGGACTAACTACCAAATGCATGCACCTATTTCTTGTCTACATATACTTGGAAATAAATTCACCTCTGCTATAGATATATTTAACATAAGTTTACCCATGTTTAAAAGATACCTGAACGATATTTTTATGTTGCAACAATTATAAGAGCATCGCATAAGAGCTATTGTTTAATTATTATTTTTATATATATATATTATCTCTGTACTCATCTACAATCCAAAAACTTGTTCCTCTTTTTTTTCTTTCTATGTATCATATGTATTATGCAATTTCATACATTTTTACATCATCCGAAATATAAAAACATAATGTTTTTTTTCTCACAATGTCATGCACTCATATTATAAGAGTATTATATTATGCACTTGTGTATTATGTATCATGTAGATCAGGCTATTACTATTTTTATTTTAAAAAAAAGTAGTATCTACAAATTAAAAACCTTTCCCTTTATAACTTCTCTGTGGCATGCACTTATACATTAATATACCTCCATACATATTATAAATATGTTACACTTATATACCTACTATGCATCATGTTATTTTTTTTTAAAGTTTTGTACACATAATCATTTTAATGTTAAGATATGTAAAAGCCCTTTGGGGCGTTAATGAATGAATAAGTAAATAAAATATGAGGAAGAGGAAGGTGGGGAAGCACCTAGCTATTTAGAGCTGGTCACCAAAAACGCATAAAGCCATTCAAGCAACTTTTCTATTCTGAAAGGTTGGCTTTCACCAGGGCGATATTGAGAAGAGTATCTACCACTCTGGAACGTCCCACAAGTATCTTCTCTGTTTATAAAAGAGTATTTGTCTGTCTGTTCTCGATTTTCTCGAAAATTACTCCACCGATTTCGCTAAAAATAGCACAGTTTGTTCTTATTAGTGCCGGGAAAGCTTAGAGAGTAGTTTGAATGAAATCCAATATGTAAAACTGTCGCTATACCTTTTTAAAATTAGTATGAAAAACATTAAACCCGTCATGTTGTATTGAGGTTAGCCCATAGATATACCACTCTGGTTAGTCACAGATTACATGTTCAAAAGAAGAAAGTTTGTTTGGGTAGAATATTTTCAAAATGGAAAACACAAGTAGGTTAAGAAGTTAATTATTTAGATATGTTTTGAAAAAATAAATCTTTGGAATGAAATAAAATTTTCAAATGAATGTTTCTTTAGTCTTAACTTTCGCTGTCAAATCAATTATGGCACCCAAATAACAAGTAAGAATTCACAACTTCATAAATTTATTCACATCAGCTAGTAATATGTATATATATATTGTTTTGATATGAATTAAATGTGCTTTTGATAAAATTTCCTCTTCGCACGTAATCGAGGCCCTTACCTCTCGACGACGGAGGCCGTTAAAATGTGAATGTGTTACCCTTCGAAATTTGTATCATTATCTGCTGTTAATATTTTGCGTGGTGTTTTATTCTTATGTTCCATTTTTGCTGATATTAATTCGTTTTTATTTGGTATCTGAATACTGACGGAAGATGAATACTGAATGAACGCTATGACGTTTCGTACAAGCTGACAATACATTATTTTATGCATCGTTCACAATTGATTTTTACAACATTCACAATTGATTTAGCAGGTACCTACCGACTGCTTAAAAAAATAACATTTTTTAGTATAACAGTAAATCTTTGAATTGTAGGTAACCACAGAGAAAATCATATATAAATGCCCTAACACGCAGGGGGAATAAACCAAAATAAGAGGGGGGAGTAAAAATCTTCGGCTTTTTACAAAACCAAATATTTTGTTAGAGTACCTTTGTATAAATGGACTTTAATAAATGTCTTAGTGGACCTTTTTATAAATGTTTTATTTATTTATTTGTAAGAAACGAACAGCTTTTAATACGTATATATATACAAAGCAAGTGTGACAAAAGGTAAGCCAACATAGTTTCTGGTGCTAACAGTGGTTAAATACAGATGTTTCATTATGTAGCTAATTATGAAGCTAATAATATGAAGAAAAAAATACAAAATAAGAAGGAAGGGGGGAGAGGAAGATAGGATCGGGACAGGAGATGCTCGCGATACATTTTATACTTGTTCATCAATTTGTGGTCGTACGTATTACGTCGGTTCGATATCTTGAAAGGGTATTGTGAAGAATGTCGATATTGTGAAATTGTGCGTTATATTGCACACAAATACGGGGAATTGGAGAATTTATCCTAAGATTGGTCCTGCATGCGGGCAAATAAAAAATGGTTAGTCAGGTTGGTCTTGACGGTAAGTTAATGATCTGTGGCGATTCTATGCCAATTCATAATTTTAAATAACAAAATTTGATCAGTGTCGCGTTTGAAGTCTGATGAAGTTATGGAATTTTAAGAATTCGGTATTATTTGCAAAGTGTAAATTAAATTTATAATTTCTATGCTTAAAGGATTTATGTTGAATGCTTTCGATTCTTTCAACATGGGCTTGGTATAAAGTTGTCCATATCGGTGTGCAACATTCCAAGTGAGGGCGGATATACGCGGGGTAAAGGGAGTACATGTTGCCAAAAGGTCTTTGAAATACGAATTATAAATCCCAGCATTTTATTGGCTTTTTACTAGACTGGTGCCAAAATGAGTATCACGTGACCGTCGAAATGGTACGTTACAGGCAAATCTATCAATTCTGACGTCAGTGGGGGTAACGTATTACATTTTAATTGCTTATCGCTGTATTTTAAGCCGGGCTTTGGTTACTGTTTGCCCAATTTACACAGTGGCTTTAAGAGATTAGCGACAAACAAGCAATACTTAGTATTCAAATAACTTGTAAATTAATACCAGTATAAATAGGGGGTCTATCTCAAAATCTTCGCATTATTTCTCCTCTTGTCTTATCGTCATTGTTAGCCTTTTAGCAGCTCTCTTTTACGTACTTTTTGTTTGATGTTGGATCTGATACCCTCGGAATGTGTTTATTCATGTAATGCGGAGAGTATGATAAGTTTCTGTGCACATAAAGTACGGAACGTAAATAGACCAGCGTGCCAAAAATAACTGTTTTACTCGATTTTAATATTTTGCTTGGACGAAAGTTCTCTCCCGTAAATTTATCTACGCCTCTCTTTAAAAAAATATCCATTTGGACTGATCCGTGGTAAGTTCATTATGTTATTTCAAACCATTTATTATATTTTATAATAATTCATGTTTTCAGAACACTTGCTGTAAATATTAATATGTCAGGGTAGTTTATGACAAAATAAGTTCAATGTTTGCTTTTGTAAAGTAGTATATACGAGTATATATCGCATTGTAAAATTTTTGTGTAAAGTGCCAGGGAACATTTCTCCCTTTTCCTGTCTGTGTCAACTGTGGTTAGAGGTGCATAAATATGGAGATAATCTTCTCTACCCAGTGAGCGGGCTGCCTATTGCTAATGTAGGGCCTTTATTTATTTTTATTTCAAAGAATTGTGAACTGTGTTTTATGTTCTAGCAGCACATGCTCATGGCAATGTTATATTTAACCCCTACCACTCCATTATTTTTTTAATATTCGTTGTCAGCCAACTCTCATTTAAATAATGTCAAAATATTAATTTATTGATAGGCAGTTACAAAAAGGTTATTTTATAGTAAAACAAAAACGAAAATCAGTCAAAATCTTATTAAAACGTGAATTTAAATGTTTTTTTATCGAATAATCACAAGAAACAACGTCACGTGTCAAGCTTTGCGCGCGAAAATACACCGCGCGGGCACG
The DNA here is from genome assembly GCA_022606495.2 of Halesus radiatus. Taxonomy (NCBI): domain Eukaryota; kingdom Metazoa; phylum Arthropoda; class Insecta; order Trichoptera; family Limnephilidae; genus Halesus; species Halesus radiatus. The sequence continues at coordinate 6,093 of JAHDVE020011029.1, forward strand.
TCTTATCTTATCGGCCACCAGCCTACAACTGAGTTGTAGCCTACAAATAGTGATGTCGGCTGGCACCCGACAAAGGAGTGGTAAGGGTTAAACCCACCCACTAAGGTAAAGGGAGGATTCAATATCGAAATAATATTAAAGGCATAAAACAAAATGTGCAGATCGCACCGATCTTTACATTATGTTTTTTTTAAATAAATATCGTTGCTGGAAAGCAATATTGCTGTAACATACAAAGCCATGTAAAAAACGCAGGATTTTGAGGCTTACGTATCAATTATAAACCGTAATATTGACAGTTGACACAGGAAGAGGGAGAACTGTTCCCTGGCACTGTACACAATTTTTTTTTAACAATACGATATATATATTCGATTTTGAAAAGTGTTATTTATTATTGTAAATATCGTAGTTGTTTGCAAACTTTCAATGTAAATATTTAAAATAAATTTATTATTTGGTGTCAGGTGCGTCACAGTCCAGCTGCTAAAACAGTGTGGCCTCAGGAATCTATCAATATTCTCACAGCTCGTCACACACGTCGTACCTTATTGCCCGCACAGTCTAGCGCGAAGGCAGCAGAAGGTATTCATCCATATATGTACTGAATTGTGCAAATATTAACCTGTTAAATTAAATATCGGAAGGGCTAGGTTCAAATTAACTGCAGACCTCACCACAGACCGAGTGGAAGAGTAATCAGGGATAGATGAGAGAAGAAAAAATGAAGGTTGTGAAGTACTTGGATATTCCGAACTGGTTACTAAAAATAGCTTAAGCCATTTCAAGTAACGTTTCAATTCTAAATGGTGGACCTCCATCAGGGCGATACTGACTTTCACTCTAAAACCTATATAATATACATATAACATATAATTTTTTTTATTACATTAGAATAAATCTAGGATACGTGGTTTATTATCCCTTGCTTCCTTTTCTGTCGATAGCTACTACAAAATAAAACGTAACCAATTAAAACTAATATGATAATACAACACTTTGGACACATGGCGGATCAGGGACGATCTAGTCATAGTAGTCTGGAACTTTTCTCCCGGTAGCGTAGGTACGGCGGGAAGAGAGTACCGGGAAGCAAGAAGCGGGAAACGAGAAGCAGCATGAGCAGACCGCGGAAGCACAAAGCAATGGGAAACGGGAAGGAAAAAGCAGTGGGAAGCTGGAAGGATTGTGAGGGAAACATGAAGCAGGAAGTAAGCAGCCACGGGAAACAAGAAGCGGGATAATAATATATATATATTTATTGTAATAATCTTTGCAACTATAACTAAAATACGTGTATAATAAAGTGTACAGTGGTTTATAAACTAGACGCAGGAAGCGCGATGCTGGAAGCTCGAATTAGAAAATAAGAAGGGGCGTGAATCAGGAAGCAAATAAACCAAGAACCAGTGGGTGGGAAGCAGGAAACAGGAAGCTAGAAACAGCGGGAGCGGAAAACATGAAGTTGTGAGAAACGGGAAACGGTAAAGAAGAGGCAGAGGGAAGCATTAAATAACGGAAAGCTGGAAACGAGAGGCAGGAAGCGGGAAGCAAAAAACGAGAAGCTAGAAGAAAGAAAAAGGTGGAAGCAAGAAAAGAAATTCAATGCTCAATCCATTCCTTTATTCCTGACCATTCTACATTCCTATATTAGCTAAAGATTGCCTGTGTAGGCTGATTAACTCCATCCCTCCACACAGCACCCCCAAAGATGATATAGGCCTTGAGGGAAATTATTTCCCTCAGGGTCTCCTGTGTGTGGAGTTACTGTAAAAAAAATCCCCTTTCCCATCCTCAGAGCACGTGTTCCAAGGCCTTAGAAATGAATGCCCCTTGGTGTACCGGTCATACATACCGGTACAATCCTATCGATAAAATAATATGTTTTACGTGCCTGTACAAATCCATTGTAATCTGATCGATAACGCATTACAACCACGTATTTATTGTATTGTTGTTTGTTGCCACAGTCGATGCAACTATAAGTTGCACACTCTCAGAGATGCTCGATAAACATGCATATTGTATTATGTTTGGTTGCTACTTGCTAACCAAGTGGTTACTAAACAACCACGCATAGGTACGCATTACGTAATCACCTTGAATGCTTTCGGGGGTAAACATCCCCTGTAACTTTACCCGCCCGATGAAGGTAACAGGTAAAGCAGGTACTAAGTAGCTACTTCGAATGAACGATGGACGGTAAACAGACTTTTCCCTTGTTATTTTCTTTACCTAACCCTGAAAACGATTAGTTATTTATATATATAAGGAGTGAACTTGATGTTATAGGATGGAGGAAACACAGAGGCCGGCAGATCATTCCACAGCTGAGCTGTTTAATACAAGAATGAATCGTAGAAGCGACCCGCTCTCATGTGACAAATGTCAACCGTGTGCAAATGTTGGGCGCGCGTTTGACGTGTTTCCCGACTATGCACCGGTGCCGAAGGGATCAATGACGCTAGTTCCTCGGAGCATCTTCCATTAAAATACCGGTAGAACAAGGACAGCATTCCCACCTGACGTCTGTGCTCCAAAGATTGCAACCCGTTTGTTAAGATAGGCGAATCTATCAAACGGACCGCCCGTGTCTGCACAGAGTCAAGGGTTTTTTTTTCAAATATTTTGGGACTCCCGACCAGAGGTGGCTGCCAAATTCTACAGTGGGGCGCACTTGCGATTTGTACAGGGTCAGCAGTTGCGTACTATTAAAGTATCTGCGGGCCCTGTACAATACGCCCAGCAGGAAATTGAAGGAAACATTATAGAATATCAGCGTCTCGTTACTATTGTAGGTGAATTGTACCAAAGTGTAAAAATACATTCATATCCGCAACTAATTAACAATTTATCAGCGCTCAAAGAAAGTCCATAAGCTCACTTTTTAAGAACTAGCTTAAAATCAGAATCGCTTGCGTTAATAGCCTCTTTCAATTTTCTGCGCATGCGCAGAAAACAGACGCGAGCGTGTTGCGCATCTGCGGACTTCAACAATCCGTGACAGCAGTAGACAGATATTAACTTGAATGTGGTGGATAAATTGAATAGGTTTGAAATATTGGTGTAACTTCAATGGCTTGAAATAAAAATAAATATATTATTCATTGTAAGAAATAATAGGTTATCATTAGAAACCCCCCGCTTCCAGAATAACTGAAGAAGTAATCACCAAAGTGCCAGTGACATTGTTGTTGGAAGGGGTACAGATTATTATTACGTAGACAAATTCGTTAAAATTGGTATGAATTTTCAAGCAAAACTCTCAACTAGTCGCAATAAACAAACATAATGATTTTACGAGCGAAATGAAACTGTAAACAGTGAAATTATAAGCCAAAAGCATGATAAACAGCGGAAAAACATCTTATCTGGTTAGAGTTGTGCTCAAAAACGGCATGTGTGACGTCAGAAGCAGTGGTACCAACAGAACATGGTGTTTTGATGGTACAGTTTTTAATTCACTTTTGTATAACGATTTATAAAATCTACGTTTAATTATATACAATGAAAGTTATATATTCAGAATCGGCATTTGCTGATCGACACGAATATATATTTTTAAAGTCATTATATTTTTCACTGGAGTTCCTTATTGCTCTCTTACCCATAGTTGGTAGTTTGTTTTTAAGAGATACAGAAAAAAATAATACACGAATGATGCAATAACAAAAATGTACAATTAAGGGATCATTCAAGTCAACATCTGAACAAGGTTAGTGGTAGAGTCCATGATTTTAGACATAATAATCTTCGAATTTTATTTTCGTAAAGTCTGGCAAAAACCATTTAGACTGGTACCAAAAATTTTAAGGCCCTGGCTTGAGTTAACAAGTATCGATATTCTGGACATACGCATAATACAATGAATCATTTTGATAATGCAAATTCTTATAGCTAGTTGAATTATTTTTACAAACTCCACCTGAATGGACACAGCCAATCATTTGCGATTAGATCATTACGATCTACGTACGATGTACAATAGCAATACAAGTTTGTAACATTGTATGTGCCAGGTGCCCGTGTATCGTGTTATTTAATTTGCCGCTAAGCTACGCCACTGTGCGGGGACCCCTATTGCGATTCGTGCGGCGGCGCCCACGGCCATCACAGTTTCGGGTTGTTTTCTCATCACAACAACAGTCCTCACAATAATTGACGTCACGCAATCGTCGATCTCTGCCCCCCCCAACTTTGGGGAGGTATAATTGCGCCTACAGGGAAACTAACAAAATCTCAAAATACATTATTATTTGCTAATTATTTTTCATATTAACAGAATAACATAGTAAGTATAAATACATTAATTTATTGTTTTGTCACAGAAGAGGGAGTATTATGTTAAAAGCCGGTCTTTCTGAAGACCACTTTCAATATGACAATATGAAAAACTGTCGCTATTAACATTTTAAAATTAGTATGAAAAGCATTGAACCCGCCATAGATATACCACTTTGGGTTAACCACAGATTATATATTCGAAAGACGAAGGTTTGGTTGGGCAGAATATTTTCAAAATGGAAAACACAAGTAGGTACTTACTTAAGAACTTTTTTATTTGGATATGTTTTGAAAAATTAAAGGTTTGGAATGAAAAAAAAATTTCAAATGAATTTTTCCTTTCACGCACGTTCCGGCACCGTTGGAAACCGTATTTATGTTGTGTAAAATATTCCATAGATTTTTTAGCTCACATGTGCGTTCTTGTATTCGGATCGCGCTGTGTTCCTATTAGTGGACTTTTTCACTGTGGCGCTCTAGTAATATTTTAATACAAGTGAATCTTGTTCGCTGTACTAACAATAATTACATGTCACAGTTAACTACCAGCATATGAATATATCACAAATAATTAAAAAAGGTAATGCAGTGGCATTAGTTTAATTGGTTAGTAGAGGCCAGGTCCCGGGTAGGCCATTGATATGCTCGGTGTAACCTTAAGTGACCAGCTCAGGTATGGGGGTTCCATCGAAGCCAGAGTAAAGTTAGCCTCTCAGAAGCTGGGCGTATTGTACAGAGCCCGCAGATACTGCAGATATCTGAAAAAAACCCTTGACTTTGTGCAGAAACGGGCGGTCCGTTTGATAGATTCGCTTATCTTAACAAACAGATTGCAATCTTTGGAGCACAGACGTCAGGTGGGAGTGTTGTACTTGTTCTACCGGTATTTTAATGGAAGATGCTCTGAGGAACTAGCGTCATTGATCCCTTCGGCACCGGTGCATTGTCGGGAAACACACCAAACGCGTGCCCAACATTTGCACACGGTTGACATTTGTCACATGAGAACAGGTCGCTTCTACGACTCGTTCTTGTATTAAACAGCTTGGCTGTGGAATGATCTGCCGGCCTCTGTGTTTCCTTCATCCTACAACATGGTTCTCTTCAAGACCCAAGTTCACTCCTTCCTATAAGACCCTCCACACAGCATCCCCAAAGATGTTATTGGCCTTGAGGGAAATTATTTCCCTCAGAGCCTACTGTAAAAATAAAAACGGACAGATCCTGGGCTCGAGTCTCAGATGCGACCGTTACCTTTTATTTTCTATTTCATATGGGATTTGTTGATATTATCTTCAATGATTTAAAAAAATATGATCAATTATTATTTTTTGCTTAACATCCTCCGTTTTAGTCTTCTGTCTCTTTTTGCTGGCATTATTTCCTGCTTTTTGCATATTTTTGTAATACGTAAAGTTCCTGGTCAGTCGGTTCTTTTCCCGAAAAAGAACCTTCAACCGCCCACGGGGTGGTGTTCTATCACTGATGGAGGGTGAGGGCGAAGGGCGCAGAACCACCTCCGCTACTCCACTTGTGGCCGATTAAGTACTTTACTTTCCTTGGGGCGGCTAATAATGGACCGGGGTTTAGGACCAATCACGAGGGGTGCGGGACAACTATTAATAAATCGACTTATGTTTTTTAACAGGCATACGAGGTGTGTTCAAAAGAAAATGTGAATTTTTAATTTTTTCGAAAAGTATTTATTTATTTATCAATATCCATTTTCTCCCCTTCAAAGTAATCGCCCTCAGATATAATGCACTTATGCCAGCGCTTCTTCCAATCCTCGAAGCACTTCTGGAATGCGCTTTTCGGTATTGCCATCAGCTCGTTCTTCGATTCTGACTTTATCTCATCAATTGTAGCAAAACGCTTTCCTTTCATTGGTCACTTCAGTTTCGGTAATAGGAAAAAGTCGCAGGGAGCCAAATCTGGTGAATACGGTGGTTGAGGCATGATTACGGTGTTGTTTTTGGCCAAATAATCACAAACAAGCATTGATGTGTGAGCTGGTGCATTATCGTGATCCAAAATCCATGATTTGTTTTTCCACAATTCCGATCGTTTGAGCCGTATGCTTCACGCAAACGTTGCATAACTTCCTTGTAGTATTCCTTATTAACCGTACGATCTGTTGGCAAGAACTCATGATGCACCACGCCGAAGAAAACAGTGAGCAAAACCTTCACATTTGATCGAACTTGGCGTGCTTTTTTCGGTCTTGGCTCTTCTGGCCGCTTCCATATACCCATGTTTCATCACCAGTTATGATCCTTTTGAGCAAATCTGGATCTTCGTTGAAGTCATTCAACAACTCCTGAGCGATACTAATGCGACGTTGCTTTTACTCAAAATTTAGCAATTTCGGAACAAACTTCGCTGCCACACGTTTCATGCCCAAAACATCCGAGAAAATTGCATGGCATGAGCCGATTGATATGCCAACATCCTCTGCAACTTCCCTAATAGTGATTCGACGATTTTCCAAAACCATTTTCTTCACTGTTTCGATGTTTTCTTCGTTTGTTGACGTGGTTGCAACTCCAGGACGCTCATCGTCATTAACATCTTCTCGGCCTTCTGTAAAGCGCTTGTACCACTTATAAACACTTGTTTGAGATAAATTGGACTCGCCGAATGCTAGTCAACATTTTAAGTGCGTTCTAACACTTTATTCCATTTTAACGCAAAATTTAATACACATTCTTTGATCCATTTTTTTCAAAAGTAAAAAATCGAAGAACACACAAAAACGTGACTAACCTTTCCAGTTGTCAAAAACAAACCACTAATCGAAAATGGCTGATAATGCTAACATATGATAAACATATGTGTACCAACATAACAAAAAATCGATAATCGAATGTACACAGCCCGTGAAAATTCAAAATTCACCTTTTCTTTTGAACGCACTTCGTATACCAGCCAAAAATATTTGCTTCGAGCTGTGTACCTTATGTCACCACAAATATAGGTATTAAGCATAAAATTCGCTTGGCAAGCGAAGTCTAGAAATGTCTGTTGTAAGCGCAAAAAGCGGGTTTTTATTTATTTTGTCAAGAATTTTGTAAGGATGAAAAAAAAATTATTCAAGGGAACCTTTCACAAATTATCTTTGCTATAAAGTAGTATTTTTTAAAAATCATTTTATTATGTGTTTATAATGTTCTATTCAAAATTTATTTTATTTTGTAGTTTAATATATTTTATATTTATTATAATAATATTGCTTATATTTTTTACAACGCAATTAAGACATGTTTTAACTCTTATCAGGGGAATTTTTAGGAAAGGGTTCAATTTATCCGAGGCATATTTTTATTTTTAATAATGTAAAATGCCTTAAAAATTAACATCTAAATATTTTTTCTCATTTGTACCTTTCCAATTTTTTTATTTTTAATATTAACACCGTATTAATATATTCGAGATGATATGTGAAGGGTCTTTTCTGCGTATTATTATGGCATATCTTTATCACCTTTTGCTTCATATGAATACTGCAATAATTTCTCAAGGGGAGTTTGTTGAAAAAATTGGCAACACATTTCCTGTCTTAAATTGGTAGGTACTTAAGTTCTGAAACTAGGGGCGCTATTCCCGTTCTCTTTAAGGAAGATTCCTTACGTTTTTCCTTAGGGTTAAGGACTCCTTGATTAACTGCGGAATTACGGTGGACATAATAAAAAGATCCTAAATAGATTGTCGAGAGATTATTTGAAAACACAAATTGATGAAATATCTTCAAGTGACATAAGATTTTGTACAAAACTTAAAAAAAAATTACGTTATGTTATAATTAATTTATATACTTTTTTATTTTATTTTTAAATACCATAAGTAAGCCTTTTAACGAAGAATCACGTTTTATAAAAAGGTACCATTAGATAGTAATGACCTATTTTTGTCTCTAGTTCTAAAAATGACATTTGAATTTGCGCTTGACGTGAATTGTCAAAGATGTCAACATCTATATAATGTTTAATAATGTTTACCAGCTAATTATGTTTAAAGTAAATAATAACGGAATTGGTAAAATACCTAAATACTTAATATTGAGTTTTCCTCGTGTTAAAACATCGCAAATATTGACATTTTTGATGAATTTCGCTCCCTGAATTCAACTGACAGCTGTCATCCGAGAGAATCGGAACCGCAGTTAAGTAAGAAGGCTTTAACCCTAAGGAAAAACGTAAGGAAGATTCCTTAACTTTTGCGTTGGGCTTAAACTCTTGTTGCTTAACTGCGGTTCTGGTTCTCCCGGATGACAGTTGTCAGCTGTCATCGAGCGAATGATGCGAACTCACTGAAATTGTCTTTGCATTGGTAAATATATTAAACACTAGGCAATTCCTTCAATATTTATATTAACATTAGAACATTATTGTACATTTAGATTAAGATATTTTCTAAGTAACCTATGTCGAATATGTTTCTTAAACCTAAATTATAGCCTTAGAGATAATTATGTGAAGTTACGGAACGGGTCTCCCAGAGGCATCTAGTGGTCGATTTAGGTAATGGGCGACGCTAGCGCCAGGGAACCGTTGCAACATTTCCAGCAGACGGGAACAGGGAGAACTAAATCCCTACAACAGATGACAACCAGAAACAGGAGGAGCTGGTGATTCCGAATTTCGGCTCGGGAGGTTGTCCTATCTCCGCCCTTCAGAGAGGCCGCCCAGGCCACGGGACAGTTGACTGTATGCTTGCGCCCAGGAAGGTACCCATCCTCACTCCTCGGAAAGGGCGCCTCGGCAGTTGCTGCCGACTTCCGCCCAGGAAGTTACTGTCTCCGCCCTTCGGAGAGGCCGCCCAGGCCACGGGACAGTTGACTGTATGCTTGCGCCCAGGAAGGTACCCATCCTCACTCCTCGGAAAGGGCGCCTGGGCAGTTGCTGCCGACTTCCGCCCAGGAAGTTACTGTCTCCGCCCTCCGGAGACCAGCCACAGGGACGCGAGGACGCCGGACCCTGGATAGTCATCAGAAAAGGGAAGTGCCTTGAAACTCTTGAAATAATCCTCCCATCACCAAGTGAATGACTAATTTTAAGAATACAGACCTTTACGAAGAATAAACAAAGTGAATCTCTGATTTTAATGACATTTTTATACCTAGTTAAGATTAACTCTAATTTAAGACTAACCTCCCCGAATAGAAGAATAAATTACTTATACATAAATTGATTTTTAGTTCCCACCTTTATGCTTTATTCCAAGAGATATTATGAACCCACCTTAGTCCGGTCACCACCGGTTGGGAGCAGTTGGGACTCTTGTGCGGTATTCATATAAAAACAAAATAAAAGTAAGATCGTAATCATATTGATATTGATCAATATGATTCAATAATATTATGGTTGCGCTTCGTTTTGTGGGTGCGCACTGAGCAGTATTCACGTTACCCCGTCGTATCTCTATTGTTGACCATTTACATAGGTATTTCGTATCTTATCTCTAATCGTGTGCATATCTCTTACCTGATAAGTGCTCTCACGTTACCCACACCCGACTGGATGTACCGAGCGGTAATATTAATATGTGCAGTTATTTGTTGATATTGAATATCACCTCTTCTGAATATTAACTCAAGTGTCCTCCAACTGATTTTAATTTAGTTTGTAATCTGATATGCCCGTTGACAATCACTGCAAATATTTAATGTGTAGATACAAGTTTCATCATATACTCGTATGTATAATTATCATCACGTGCCGCAGTCGGATAGGCGTGACCAATTCTTTACAATGTTTATGCTGGTTTCTTTTAAATATTTGTTTTGCTGTTTGCATAACGACGGTAGTACTAGTACTTGGTGGGACATTGATAGTAGGCTGAGAGTGGAAACTCCAGGTATTACTAGTGAGTAGTCCCTATCGCTAGTAAAGTTGTCAAGTAATGCGAGGCTAGAAGAAGTTCACAATGGGGTTCTTTTTTTTTTCATACTCCCCATAAAACAGTTGTAACTAACTAACCATCACGCCTATACCAGACGTGACTATCAAAGTTTGTAATACCCTCCATTTGCATAACATCAACCAGTACATAACTCAGTAGGTGGTACGACTAGATACGAAATCAACTACTGAGTTCGTGCAGTTTCGAACGAGAGACGACTCGATACGTTCTCGATCGAGCTGGCATGTAGTACTGGGCAGGCTCATAACAGACGACCTGACCACAAACGAGAGAGAGAGAAGCGACTAGATACGCGTCTCTGTCTTGTTTGTTTGTCTGCACAAATAATTAATTGTGCAACGCCCGACTTTAATTTAACCTGATAGAAGCGACTAGATACGCATCCCTATCTTGTTATGTTTGCACAAAAAGAGGATTGGTGCAAACGCCCCATTTCAGTACATATTGGCTTTCGACAAGCGTAGTTCCGGGGTTTTCGAAGAAGTGATGATGACAGTGCACGTCATCGTTTTCTTTTTCCTACGCCCCTGAACCTCGGTTTCGTCCCGAGACGCTACTGGGTGCTAACGGGACATTTCTCCGACCCCCGCCACCCCTACGGTCGCTCCCGGCGACGGTCCCGAAACAGAGCGGGCTCTCATTGGTCGAGCCCCTCTGATCCACAAAAAAACCTTTCAAAATTATTGTTCTACCAAAATTGTCTGTCTTTGTGAGCGATTCCGGCGGCCGCGGTGACTGATCTAAATAAACAATCTTTTCTGATCTGTTCATTAGCGCCCGCGTAATCGAGTAAACTTACTTATTTTATGTTTGTACAATGCATTTTTTTGTAAATTGACGGCAAAGTATTACCTGTCCTACTTTGACCCCCATGACATACTTTGTAATAATTTTGGTTGCTTTAATAAAAAAATAGGTGAAGATTGCAATAGGCTCAATTCAAGCAGAAGGTCGTGATTGACATCCTAATTTTTTGATCAAGTCGATCCAAGATTGACAGAGTCTACGGCAGCTCGCGAAATATTCACGAGTTCAAACTGCCCGATTCGCCGCACGGTATCGCACCGAAGTACTTGAACGACGAGTACATTTCTAAAATTCAGAGTATTCTCACGGATTCAACACGCCTTCTACCTACTTCGCCTGCATCTTCACCCGGCCTGAAAACCGACCGTGACTTTCTCTTCGCCTTCACCACCTCCTTGCAAGAAATCGTTTGCCTTTTTCAAGGCATTTCTCCCTTCCTTCATACCCTGCTCTGAAGCGTCGAAGTGGCCAGCCTGATCTTCTTCTTCTAAAACGTGCGCAAGAGTTTACAGATCTTGTCCCGTACATGGTCCTTCTTGAGCCAGGATCTACTTCACGCCTTCACGACTACTAGTGACGTCTTCTCGCCTTCTCGCCTTCAGTGACGTCTGCACGCCTTCTCGCCTTCAGTGACGTCTGCACGCCTTCTCGACTCCAGTGACGTCTGCACGCCTTCTCGACTACAAGCGACGTCTGTACGTCTTCGTGCCTTGTACGTGCCGAGATGCCTGCACGTCGCAGCCGTCGAGGGGCCTCGAGCTCGGAGTCTCAGCCCGAGTCCACCGCTGTGCCCGCCGCTGTGCCCGCTGCTGTGCTCGCCGCCGCGCCCGCCGCTGCGATCGCCGCCGCGCCGCCTGCCGCCGCGTGGCCTGCCGCCACGTGGCTTGCCGCCGGGCCGTCTGCCGCTGCCCCACCCCCTCCTGCGCCCGCCCCTGCGCCCGACGCTGCTCCCGCCGGTGCGCTCGGCGCTGCGCTCGGCCCTGCGCCCGGCGCTGCGCTCGGCCCTGCGCTCGGACCTGCGCTCGGACCTGCGCTCGGACCTGCGCTCGGACCTGCGCCCGGCGCTGCGCTCGGCCCTGCGCTCGGACCTGCGCTCGGACCTGCGCTCGGACCTGCGCTCGGACCTGCGCTCGGACCTGCGCTCGGCGCTGCGCTCGGCGCTGCGCTCGGCCCGGCGCCCGGCACTGCGCTCGGCGCTGCGCTCGGTGCCGCGCCCACACCCACCACTGCGCAGTCCTCCGATGCTGAGAACAACTCCTCCACCACAGAGGACACCGTGAGGCAGCTACAACGGGAGATGCGCGCCTTGAGGGAGCAGCATGCCAAGCAGCTCGCCGCGCTATTGTCGGCCATACAGCCCGCCAAGCAGGACGTCCCCGCAGCTGTGCAGCCAATCCCCGAGCCGGTACGAGTACAGATGACCGACGCAGAGGCGCGTGCTGTGCGAGCCCCGGCTGAGGGGTACCCCCTCCCCGCTGCAACGTTCGGCCCCGCTGTGCTCCCTTGCCCCGCAGCGCCGGCCGGACGCAACGCCGAGCCACTGCCGTATGCCGAGCCGCTGCCGTACGCCGAGCCACGAGCCCGCCCACTCTACGCGCAGCCCTATGCAGAGCCGTCTACCTCGCAGTTGCACGCGGGGTCCCAGCCCGTCAACATCGGGCATCCCCGCTACTCGCCGCTGTTCCCGCCGCAGCCTACCGCCGACGAGACTGCCCGGCATACCAGAGAGTGGGTCCAGCAGGGCGAGGACCCTACCGTGGCACGGATCGGCGCTATGATTGCCGAGGCGATCCGATCGACACGCGTACCAGAGAGCCCCCGCCCGTCCGTCCAGGAGGATGTCCGGATGACTGCCCTCATTGCTCGACAATCTACAGCCAAGGACCTCCCCACGTTCTCCGGGGACCCCCTCGAGTGGCCTGCCTGGATAGCGCAGTACCACCAGTCGACCACCACCTGCAGGCTGACACCCAGCGAGAACCTCATCAGACTGCAGCGCGCGCTGAAAGGCAGGGCCCGGGAGGCTGTCTACTCCCTCCTGCTGGATCCCGAACAGGTCCCAGAGATCCTGGCCACCCTCGAGACGCGGTACGGTGGCTCAGGATCCATCGCCAACCTTCTGCTAAATAAGGTGAAGAAGCTGCCGCACCTGTCAGCGGAAGCTTCACTCGAAGAGATCGCCGACTTCGCTGGGACGGTCCAGAACTTGGTGGCCTCCCTGCGAGACTTGAGGACGGAGGGCTACCTCACCAACCCCGCCCTACTAGCCGACGTCACTGCCAAGATGCCCTGCACCCTGAGGATGTCTTGGCTGCTCGAGTTGCGCCAGCTAGGCCCATCCACCCCGGCCACACTATTGCAGCTCTCAATGTTCCTGCGAAGCGTCGCGAAAGTGATCCCGATCAGCGGCATGCTCGACCCGGTGCGACCGAATCGAGGGCGCCGCGAACAAGTGTTAGTGAATGCGGCGGCCGCGCCCCCGACGAGCGCGGCTACGCCCGGACCCAGGAAGCGTGCCGCGACCGACTCTGCCCACCGGTCTTCAGCCGGAAAAAGGGCGACAGTGCGAAGTGACAATTGTGCGCAGTGTAATAAGTTCCACGCCATTCGGGATTGTGCGGTATTCGCCGGGAAATCTGTCGCCCTCCGCTGGGAGACCGTGCGCGCAAGCAACCTGTGCCGAAAGTGCCTCGGTCGACACCACTCGAGGGAGTGTAAAGTGAAAGTGTGGTGCGGGGTGGGGGAGTGCCGGCATCCCCACCATCGGTTGCTCCATGAAGTGCGAAAAACGGAGCCGGTTGTGGGTGAAGTAAACTTATGACGCCGAAATACGGACGATAGCGTACTGCTGAAAATTGTGCCGGTTGTGCTTCGCGGGCCCGCAGGGAGTGAAGTGTCAGTGTTCGCGCTGTTAGATGAGGGCTCTACCGTGACCCTTGTCGACGCCGAGATCGCGATGTTGACCGGTGCAAGCGGTCCGGTCCGTGCCGTACGGCTTCACGGAGCAAAGGGCATGTGCACCTCCGACGCCCGCTCCCGACGTGTGAAGCTGACCATCAGAGGCGCAGGGTTGAACACGACCTTCTCCATCACCGCAAGCACCATAGCCGAGCTGAACCTGCCGGAGCAGCAAGTGCCAGGACGACGCATCACCCCGAAGCTCTTGATCGGGCAAGACAACGCCCACCTGATTATATCAAGAGAGGTCCGTGAGGACAACACTACGCGAATAGTGTCGCGGACCGCTTTAGGGTGGATCGCTCACGGGGGAACAAACCCTGGCGCTGACGACCCAGCCACTACTCTGGCCCTGCAAGCAGAGACCGCCGCGGACGCCCGCTTGAGGGAGTTGGTGAGGACAAACTTCGCCCTCGACTCCCTCGGCGTTACATCAGCAGCTCGGGTCAATGCTCAAGACGCAAGGGCACTAGCGATGATGGGAGAGACCACCCGCCCCCTCGCTACCGGGAGGTGGGAAACCGGACTCCTGTGGAAAGACCCGACAACCGTGCTACCCGACAACCGTGCTACCCGACAACCGGCAGTGCGCACTGAAGCGGCTACAATCTCTCGACAAGAAGCTGGCGGCGGACCCCACCCTGGCGGCCGCGTACGCCGACAAGATGTCACAACTTGTCGCCAAAGGCTACGCCAGGAAGCTTTCAACCCCCGAGGCATCATTACCTGCCCCGCGAAAGTGGTACCTTCCTCACTTCGCGGTGACAAATCCCAACAAGCCGGGGAAAATCAGAATCGTCTTTGATGCCGCCAGCCGATGCCGAGGGACGTCTCTGAATGACCAGCTGATGACCGGCCCTGACTTGCTGTCCTCACTCCTGGGGACCCTCCTTCGCTTCCGAGAGGGAAATGTGGCCATCGCTGCAGATATACAAGAGATGTTCCTGCGCATCCACATCAGGAGAGAGGACCAGCCCTCCCAGCTGTACCTTTGGAGGTCGCCTGGCACACGGGACCCCGAGACGTACCAGTTGACATCTATGATGTTCGGGGCGACGTGTTCCCCCAGCAGTGCCCAGTACGTGCGAGACAGAGTGGCCGGGCAATACGAAACCGAGCACCCCGCCGCCGCAGCAGCCGTTCGTTCCAAATTCTATATGGACGACTATTTGGACGCCGTGGATAACGTACACGAGGCTGCCGCACTGGTCCAGAGCGTGAAGGCCCTCCTTGCAAAGGGAGGGTTCAACCTGACCAACTGGGCCTCCAACAGCCCGGCCGCTATAGCACAGATTCTCCCCGGTGAACGAGCAACCGCCGCAGTGCAGATCAACAGCGGAACCACGGGGACGGAGCGCGTACTGGGACTGGTCTGGGACCCGTCGACTGACCGATTTCTTTACACCTTTCTCGACGCGGTCAGCCCCCAAGAAGCCACACGACCTACGAAGAGGCAGCTCCTATCCATCATCATGAAAATCTTTGACCCGGTGGGTTTCGTCGCCTGCCTCACT
>JAHDVE020011030.1:0-68521 GCA_022606495.2 Halesus radiatus
ATTTATTATCATTGTAATAATATAATGCTCTATGCCTAGTTTCTCTATTGTTTGAAATCCTCGTGGTCTAGGGGTAAGGCCCTCTACTACGAATTCGGAGGTCACCGGTATTTTATTCAATAAAATTATGTTATTTCACTTTTAAAACATATAAAATAATATAAGTAAACGTCCTGGTGAAAGACCACCATTCAGAAATAGCTTTTTCCGTGTTGTGTGACGAGATTTGAATATCCAGGTACTTCCCCACCTTTCTCTTACTAACCTCCTTCCCCTATTCACTATCTTCAGCATCATGACATATTCTATTTGGCGATGCTATAGTCTCACTGGCTCCGGTTAGCATTGAGCAGTTGGAACTCTTGTGCGGTATTTACATAAGAAAAAAAGGAGGTAGCCGCCTTTGGTGACCAGATCTAAATAGCTAGGTACTTCCCCACTTTCTTCTTCCCTATCTCCTTCCCCGCCCCATACCCTTTAACATCACAACATACCCCAACTGGAGATGCCAGAGTCTCACTCACTCTGGTTTGCAGGGAGCAGTTGGGATTCTTGTGCGGTATTCATATAATTAAATAAAAAGAGGGGTGCTTTGATAATGGACTTTCTGAATTTATAGAATAGTACACTGATTTTATTTTAATTAAGCTGATTTGTCTAAATCATTGCCTAAAACGGCGGCATTTGATCCCCCTGACAATTGATCCCTCCGACAGTTAATCCCTCCGATAGTTGATCCCTCCGATAGTTAATCCCTCCGATAGTTGATCCCTCCGACAGTTAATCCCTCCGATAGTTGATCCCTCGGACAATTGATCCCCTAAAGGCCTTAGATATTATTTTTGTTGTACGTCCTCATTTGTAAAGTAGGTATGACAAAATCCATATTCTCGTATCTGCAGGCATCTTAAGTGTCCGAGTCGCCGAAGGAGTATGCACTGGGGATATATGACCGAATAACAAAATACTACATACTTGTTAGCTGACTGCACTTTCTACTCAAGACGCCTGAAGATATAGGTATATCGATTTCTTTACAAATGCGGACGAACAACAGAATTAATCTTTTAGGCCTTTAAGGGATCAACTGTCCGAGGGATCAACCGTCGGAGGGATCAACTATCAAAGGATTCAACTGTCGGAGGGATCTACTGTAAGGGGGATCAATTTTCGGGGTGCCAACTGTTAGGAGATCAAGTGTCATGGAACCGTCTAAAACACATACAAAATTACAGTTCTTATACTATCTTGCCTCACAAAAGCAAAAGAAATAAACTGAATCAATGCTAGCAGACTCTTTATAAGTGACCAACTGCTTATCTCATACAAATCTCGAGTACGTCCAACAATTAAATTTGAAAGTCACTTCAATACTGGACTGTGTCTTTCCTGCTACATTTAATCAGGCCATTAATAAATCCCTTCTTACAGCTCCCTTATTATCCCGCCTCACAACGTTGCCCAACCGGGTAATGATATAGTTCTCGCTCTTATGAGGTGTCACATACAAATTTAAAAACCCTCTAAAATCATAGAAATTCTTATAAAAATGTATACGAAGATCTTCTTCCGATTAATGCGACAATGGGTAGGTTGGTTGTAGGTGGTAGGTTGGTAGAAGCTTGTCACATCATCGAGGGCATAAAAGGTTCCAGAGTGTTTCGGTTTCTAGGTTTTGCGATCCGCTGAAACGGGAGGCTTTATGTCAGCGGAACAAAAGGCTTTATAAAATACATAATAATAAACACACAACAAAGAGGGTAGAAAATAATCTTATGCTGCATCGATTAAATGTAGTGTCTGTGAGTTTGTACGAAAACATTTTTTTAATGTTTCAAATATTTGTGCAAAGCTTTATTACCGAAGAGAACAAGGTACCAGTTGCTTTTACAAATGACCATACGAGTACACTGAATAAATCACAAAAAAATCATCCATCTAATATTGTTTGTTATTTTATTCATAAAGCAGATATGTTAGATAATGTGTTCAAATTAATAGTTATTCTAATAACCATTAAAATAACTATCAATTTACTCGTTAAATAATAAGGGCATTGGTAATAAAAATGATAACACTTCAAGAGTTTCATTATTAGTACCTATATAGAAAACTTATATATAGGTCGTCTGTAAGTGGCTTAAGCACAGTTCAAGAATGCCTTTGGAAGGCGAAACAGCTGTTTAGCATAACTTTATTTTATGAATTAACTTTTCTATGCCTTAATAATAATAGCTATTATTACAAATTAATAATAGCTATTATTATTTCACCAATTTCTGTCGCAAGCTATGAATCCAGATTTTTATCCTAATATCCAAAAGACGGTAGAAAAACACTTAATTTTGTTAACACAGAAAAAAAACATTTTTCCTAAATCTTTAACGAAGTAGTGAAGATCATTTATTCATGTTTAATGGTAATTTTTTTAATGCATTTTCGTAATTCAACTAACAATGATAACACTAAATATTGAAACACTACATGTACTAAACGAAAAAGTAGGATTTCAATATAATAAAAAAGTATATTGGTTTCTACTCGATAAGAATTCTAAATATTTTTCTATCGAGGCGTACATGCGATTTTTTAGTTATTTTAATTTCCCTTCACAGTCCCCAATTACCTTCATCATTTGTGTAGACAGAAAAGAAACCTAATAATAATATTCTGTGATGAATGACAAGTGAAAGGGACAACGTCCGGAAACTGTATAACTCGAAGAAGAATACAAAGATGTCGCAGCCCCAAGTACCACTTGACAAATAAACTAAAACACCAAATTTTCCCCAGTGACTCCGGGAAGTTATAGTACAAAGAAAAGATTCCGCTTATTTACGATCCAAGACAACACCGCTATCTGTAATAAACGCGAGCAAAGTCGTAGGCGTATCAGGAGATACGACCATCGTACGATACGGCACTTGAAATAATCGGTTTTAATAAGCACGTGTCGCATGATTTTACGTGTATGTTTGACGATATGTCGATCCAACAATAAATTACTTCGCGAGGTTGTACGTGAATAAATTGGAAAAGTACTAAATGGAATACAAGAACAAGGTCCTAAATATTTATTTTCCTCAGTCTTATCTAGGACTTTAGATTCATAATTTATGATTCATTTCGGTGGTTCATTCGAGTTATTAATATTTGGAATATTTTTTATTGCGTCGTCTTCTTATATGCGATTGAGAGAACATTCTAGTGAAAGCTTAATCAAGGTTTTTATATAGTCCATATTTTAAACATACTTAATGATATACTTCGAAGCTTATTTTCATAAAGCCTGACGAAAATCATTTAAACTAGTACCAAAAATTTCATGGCCCTGGTTTGAGTTAACAAGTCTCGGCAATCTGGACTATGAAGAATGGTACCCATCATTAGTAGAGTGTTTATTGAGGAGCAGCCATTCATTCTTTCCGATTTTTTTAGAAAGGAATGTTGATCTAGTTCAACATTCCTTTCTAAAAAATCGTAATAATACAATTCATTTTTTGTAAATGCATATTAAACCAAAGTCTTTCGCACGCTTTTTAATGAAGAAATGTTATTAAATAAATACTCTAATTAGAAGGTTTAAACTTGGATGTTATGTCATTTCTTATGTGGACCAATGTTTTCAACTGTTAGTATGTAGGTCGCACTCACTGATCATATTACATCTTCATTTACAAATTTTCACAAAATTCAAGTAATTTAACGATCGCACTTCGGAATGTAAAATGAATTATATTCCATAAATAAATACTGATTCCTATGGTTTTCCATCGAAAGGCAAGAATTCTTAGAACACCTGATTGCGGACATTTAATGGAATATCATTCTAAAATAAGGTTTTAAAATATGGCAAGATAATATAATCATTTTAATTAAAATTTAAAAAAAAGGCAGTGAAAAGTCTTATTATTTAAAAGAAATATACTTTGTTTGAATCCATTTTTATTTTGTATATATTTCAACTAGTTTCGATTATGCTGAATCTTCATCGGGACTGAAAAATATACTCCGATGAAGATTCAGCAGAGTGTATTTTAATTCATTATGTCAATCCACAAAGTGTGTGCTTATTATGAAAATCTTATTATTTAGTTCATATTACGGTTTACTTGTAAAAATAGTGTTTTTTATAAATATTAAATTTATTGGAATAATTTATTGAAACCTTTAAACCTCATTGTAATATTTAATAAGTGAAGAAAGCATTTAAAAATCTCAAATGAAATACAAAGTAGAAAAAAAGACAGAAAATAAAATATTAATTCATAAGCTTAGAGACAGTATTCATATTGAAAATACATTGTGGTAGAAATTTTGCTATCAAACAAAGGTATAGCAACTTAAAGTATTTCTTAAATCGAAACATGATATGGATAAAAATTACGAAAAATGGTAAGGTATCATTAACTGTGTGGTTAGAGTGCGGAAAAACAGCGCTTTTGGGTTCGATTCTCAGATACGATCGTTACTTTTTTTATTGTCTGTCTTTTCTGTATCGTATTTTATTTGAGATTTGTTAATATTATCTTCAGCGATTAAGTAACAGTTATTATTAAAATTTAAATAACTTTAATTTATAACGTGTTCTACAAATTAAACTTAAACAGGAAAAATAATATAACAATAATCTGTATGGATAAAAATTGATGTAAGTTTGTTTGTTTGTTTATTTGTCCTCGATGTTCTCGAAAATCACTGGGCCGGTTTCGCTGAAAATAGCGCAGTTTGTTTTTATTAATGCCGGGAAGGTTTAGAAAGTAGTTTTAATGAAATCCAATTGTAAAACTGTTGCTATGACGTTTTAAAATTATTATGAAAAATATTGAACCCGTCATGTTTTATTTAGGTTAGCCCGTAGATATAACACTCTGCTTAGCCACAGATTGCATATTCAAAAGAAGAAGTTATTTTTGGTAGAATTTTTTCAAAATGGAAAACACAAGTAGGTGTGACTACTTAAGAAATTTATTATTTAGATATATTTTGAAGAAATAAACATTTGGAATGAAATAAAATATTCAAATGAATGTTTTTTTATTTGGAGATAGTTACATTCGCTGTCGAATCAATTATTGTACACGAGCAAGACCGGGTACACATCAGCTAGTATAATATAGTAATGTATCGTAGTACATCATACGACCAAATTATAGACCTCTAATGCAAGTAAAATATGCGAAAGTACTGTTATTTTTACATCCGATAAATAAGGTTTGGATTTTGTTAATAATAAGATACAACCATTTTCAGCCTTAACATCTGGTCGTATCGCGAACATCCCCTCCGCGGCAAGCAAAAGCAAGTAAAACTTACCATGTAAATGGCTCGCTGGCCTTTAGAACAAAAGGATACAAAAGAGATTCGATCCTCCCGACCCCCTTCCCGCCCCCTATCCGCCTACCCCGCTGGTCTGGCCTGTATTGTTTCAGTTTTATGGGGAGGGAGGGGTTATGTGTTTATCTGCTGGAGACGGAGCTGGAATATCTGCTGAAATATTTATGAGCCCAGCGTTTTGAGAGGTAGTTGAACGTTTTTCACTGTATTTATCTACTTCTAAGAATGCTGCTTGGTTATTAGTTAGTGTTTTTTAAGGTTTGGTTGCAGTAAAGGGCAATACCAACTGGCAATTTTTATTTATTTCAATGTTCGTAAAAAGCATTTACTTTTGCGGCTTGCCATAATTGTAATATAAATATATTAATTTGGTTTAAACAACTTCAATTTATCACAACGAACGACCAGTTTCGGAAGTAGCCCTCCTTAAGAGGTTACTTAAGGGTACTTCCGAGACCGGTCGATCTTTATATTAAATTAAAGTGATTTAAAACAAATTCGTTTATTTATTTCATGTTTATATTATAGATATTTATTTAGGTTTTATTCCAGCGGGACTATCTTAGTGGTACAAACCCAATCTTCAATATTATTTGTTATTATTATTGAGATTCGTAAAGAATGCAAGGCTGGTATAAGCGTAAGGAGAAAGATTAAGAAAGGGACGCTTAGATAGTTTGGGCATGTAGAGCGAATGAACGAAGAAAGGAGTCTAAGAAGAATATGTTACCCGAATGTGAATGGAAGAAGAAGTCGGGGACGCCCGAGGAAGATACGATCAAATACTTGAGTCGGGTCATATCATAAGTCGGAATAATAGAAGAAAATATATGAGACGATGTATGAATGTGAATGAAGCAAGAAGTGTACGCCAAGACCGAGATGTTTGGCTGTCCATCATCTCTGCCTACCCCTGCGGAGAAACGGCGTGATGGTTAGTTGGTTAGTTACATATACAATTTATTATAAAAAAATATATATAATAAAAATAATAATAGTTAAAAAAATACTGAAAAACATAATGGGTATAATAAAAAATCATCCATCAGATTGGTTGCCGCATCATCATCTACATCCATTGTTCATGTGGAGAACTGAGCCACTCAGATGCAGCCACGACAATGACGTTGGTTGATTTCCCGATCTTCAGTGAACATGGTGGAAGCACTGCAAAACCTCCGATGTTGCAGAAGTTGTCTATATGCATTATTGTAGCACACCCTCAGCTTGTCCCATTGCGCGGCTGAGTGTTAAGTCCATGGCTCAGATGCATATAGAGCAGTGCAGAATATCTTGAAAAGTAGTTTCCTGACATCGTCATTACAGTGGAAGAACCGTAAGACAGAAAATACTCAGTCGATTTTGAATACTCCTGAATGCATTTTCCTTATTGAATATAGGAGCCTCTGAGGAAAATAATTTACCTTAGGTAGTATGTTAGCTTTGAGGATGCTATTTGGAAGGTCTGTTTAAGAATAGGAAGAATCTCTTCATCGAGAATAAGGAGTGTGTATGAATCTAGGGGTCAGTGTGTCCAAGAGTGACAGACGTATTAATCCATCCCTCCTACTGCGATACAAGGCGATCAGTCGAATGTCCGACTGGAGAGGTCAAAGGATCTTCAGATCCGGCCCATCATGTAACTGGTAGACAGACGCTTCTGCCAAGAAGATCTGGACAAATCTCACCCAGTGACCCCGGACACCCCTGCAAAGTCACCAAACGTAGCTAAACACTGGCTAGGGGTGGCTTATTGCAGAGGTGTTGGTTATTCATTGATTACGGGGTCGGTACCTATACCCACTTCCTAAATTGTAATCTACCATAAACCATACTTCCATAAAAACTAAGAAAAAATCGAGGAGAATTATATAGCAAAAATTTTATGAAATTTTCCAACAACATTATTTTATAACTAAAGTTAAATCCGGTTGAAAGTCTCGTTAAAAAGCAATCAACCCGCAAACAAAAAGTATAAATCATTTTTTGCCTCTTGTGAAAAGCGGGAAGTAAGTCGCACATGTACATATTATAGGGGGGCTCTAATTTCTTTCTGCCAACTTCACTAGGGGCGAAAAACTCAAGCAGGAGTCAAAGAAATGGGTCTGAGAAGGGCTATGAAAAATATACCGGCAAACGTACAACTTTAAAACACGTTTACCGGTAATTTTAAGGAAGATAGCAAACGATGATTTTACAGTGATGCACTCTCTGAAAGGTTGAAATGACATAGTCATACTGGCACCCCATCTCGTATTACGCAAAAAAATAAACAGCGTGTTCTGAAATTAAATTAGTAAATTGGTAAACGTAAGAGAAATTGTAGTAATAATTGAGTAAACTAGAGTTTTATTAAATTAGAAATTAAATTAGTGAATATAACATAAAATCAAAATAATCAATTGAATACAAAATTACAATAGTACATTTAGAATTAAATTAGAAAACACAGAATTAAATTGGGTAATTTAGAATTAAATACTCGTATATAAATTTTGAATTAAGTGATTCAATTTTTGAATTAAACGCATTAATTTGAAATTATGATTCAATTTTTTTATTGAATTATTAAAAATAAAACTAAATTTTAATTGAAATTATTAAAATAAGAATTAAATTAGTGAATTTAGTATTAAATAAGTAAATTTAGAATTAATTTGCTGAAACTAGAAAAAAATAATACATGTTGGTAAAAAATTGTAAATTTAACACAGAATAATTTATATTATTAGCAAGTAGCAAATTTGTGCGTGTGGCCTCACAGGTTAAATACCTAGGACAAATTACAGAAGACATGAAAGATATGGAACGACAAAGAAGAATCCTCTCAAGGTAGTTCTACCAATGTGGCGACGATGTCAGGCAACTGCTTTTTAAGACATACTGCACTGCTCTATGCATCTGAGCTGTGGACACAATACTCAGCACTGCAATGGGACAAGCTGAGGGTGTGCTACAACAACACATAGAGGCAACTTCAGTAACTTCTAAGGTTCTACAGTGAATCTACGATGTTTACTCAAGGGAGGGTCCACTCATTCCCCGCCTTACTTCACCACCAACTAGCCAGCTTCTGGGGTAGGACACGGAAATCAACCAACGCCATTGTCGCGGCTGCATCCGAGTGGCTCAGCTCTCCACTCAATGAGCGATGGAGGCAGGTAATGCGGCTACCTCCCTGGAAGATGATCCATTAAATCAATTGAATTTATTATTAACCATTATTGTTTTTCAGATTCTTCCTTATGTTTTAATTTTTATTGAAATGTCATTGTTTATTTCGATACTTTTTTCATTTTTTTTTTCGTATTTTCGTATGTTTACAAAATTATTTTACTTTTTTACCAATATTCATTTTTCTATTTGTATGTGATAAATTATATGTACCTATGTACCTCTCTATATTTCATGTAATATCCCATGCAGATTGGGTTTGCACTATCCACCCAGTCCTGCTGGATTAAAAACTTGAATAAATAAATAAAATTTGTTAATTATTCGTAATTCAAAAATTAGACACTTAGTTATTTTGGGTGATTCGATACTTAATGGCTTTGAAACTTACGTGACTGAGTGCAGTTTTGCTGAGTTATTTCTGACTGCATTCTGCAAGGCAAAGATTGCCTTGATGATAGCCATCTTCCGATAGGTTAGGACACCAGAAGATGAAACAGACTGATAACCCAGTTATCTGAAAACCGGTAATGCAAACCCTAGGTCTGAGCAGAGGGGGTAGCCGGTATAAGAGATGAAGAAAGAGCAGAAAGAGGGCAGGAGATCTTGGGGGTTGTGGTGGGTTTGGGGGTAAAGGATGAAACCGTGGGTCGGGGGGTGGTGGTGGGTGGCCCGAAATGAAATGAGAACTTTGTGGGGAAGTTTGAAATATTAAAATGTGACGGCGAGAGACCGAACTTCGGCTTAATACGGTTACAAGTTTAGAGTTTAAGAAGTGGATGATTGAACTTCTGCGTCGCCATGGCAACCTACTGGTCTTCTGTGATTGGTCTGCTTCACAGCCAGCTATTTAACTGGAGTAAATAATAATAGGTAGAGGTGGTACACAGCTTTTTTATGCAGATCAGTGATATTATTATAATATGTTACGTAAATACACAAAATTATATTTAGTACATATTAACAAAAAAATAATCTTATTCTTTCAAGACATGATTTATATATAACAAATTTGTTTTAGTTAACCATCACGGAAATGAAATACTTGAGTCTGGTCATGTGAAAATTCGTAATAAAAGAAGAGTTTGTTTCAATGTATGTAAAGATCACATCATCAGATTCTTTAAAACTGTAGATTACGAGATAAAAAATTCTTAAACAAGATAATTTAATTAATATTAAAAAATAATTTTGATAATCAATTAAATATATTCAGGTGCTTCTGGTCGTTTGCGATTTTTTCAGGTTTCCCCAAAAGGAATAAAAAAGTTACCAAAATAATACGTGATGATTAGAAGGTTTAAAAGTCCTTATAACAAAATAATTTAATACATATTTACGTTAATTGATATTCAATTTATTTTTTATAACTTATTGAAATTTGTAAACCTCAATGTAATATTTTAATCGTTGAAGAAGATAATATTAACACATCCCAAAATGAACCATGAAACCGAAAAAACAACAGAAATTAAAAAGATTTCAGTCGCATCTGGGACTCGAACCCAGGACCTCTACCGATCCGGGGTAACCGCTTAACCAACTTAGCACCAAATTGAAACGTTGCCTGAAATGGCTTTTAGCCGTGTTTGGTGACCAGATCTGAATAGCCAGGTATTCCCAACCTTCCTCTTGTCTCCCTCCCAATGCAGCGGCCTCATGGTGCAATTCATGTAGTCTCACTGGCTCCAGACAGTTTGGGGCTTGGTGGGACTCTTGTGAGAATATTCATATAAAAAAAAAAAGCTAATGAGATCAGTTCAATTTACGCCATTTACACCGATATCATACTTCATGTTAAAGATTTGCTAATATTATTGGTTTCATGTTACATTTTGAGAGTGTTAATATTGTCTTCAATAATTAATTTTTATTTATTTTGGAGTATTTATTATAGAGTACATCATAATTATTTTTAATAATAATTTTTTGGAAAATATATATTTTTTGTATTTATGAAAATTATTTACATCATCCTTTGGAAGCTGTTAAATCGCCATTTTAAACAAAACACGCATAACAAATATGTTTTAACATAACACTGTTTAAATATTTCCGTATCTGACCAAAGCGTTCCGCAACTTCTGGATATTTAGAAGAAACCTTTCCAGGCTCCGAAATTAACCATAACGTTTAAAATATATTGAGATTCCATCCCTCCCTAATAAAAAAAGTCAGCACGAATTGGGCTCCTCCTTTTCGCGGAGAATTGAGGGGGAGATATTAATATTCTGATAGCCCTCCCATCTCGTTTTATGTTCTCTTTCTTCCTCCCGTCCTATACACTTCCACCCACTTCTTCAGCTTCTTCTTCGAGGGAATACGTAGTTACCACTCTGAATTCGGTGCCTGACGTCAAACTTTTAATGATATGCATTAGATAGGAGAGAGGAACGAAGGAAGAAAAACTTTGGCCATAATGGGAGTTTTATGGGATATCCTGGGGCACTGCCTGATTATATTAATAACAGTTAATCAACCACGTAGCTGGGTTATCTTATTTTTTAAGCTCCCGCCTCGCTTTTACCGACTAACTTGGAAAACAAACGTGAAATACATTCACCTGAAGCAGCGCGCAGAGAACAATGTGATATTAAAAGATATTCCATACAGCAAAATGGTAAGCGTCCTAAAATAATCGAATTCAAAGCCCAGCAAGGTAAGAAAGAACCTTAATAATTATATTTAATATTTTCGATAAAACTAGAAGGCAAACGTAATATTTTATATATTTTATTTTTATTTAAGGGCAAAAAATAATTATCAACTCAACTCATTTTGGGACTGTTAATTTTAGCTACAGAATATTATGATTAACTAAGTTTTCAAGGCAAATAAAAATGTAATTGAAAATATAAAATATATACATGTAACCAATAGAAAAGTAAGAAGAAAAGTATGTGAAACTTCAACTATAACTGTTATTATATTATTTTCCATTTTACTTTATTATTATTATTATTATTATTATTATTGTTATTATTATCATTATCATTATCATTATCATTATCATTATCATTATCATTATCATTATCATTATCATTATCATTATCATTATCATTATCATTATCATTATCATTATCATTATCATTATCATTATCATTATCATTATCATTATCATTATCATTATCATTATCATTATCATTATCATTATCATTATCGTATCATTATCATTATCATTATCATTATCGTATCATTATCATTATCATTATCGTATCATTATCATTATCATTATCATTATCATTATCATTATCATTATCATTATCGTATCATTCATTATCATTATCATTATCATTATCATTATCATTATCATTATCATTATCATTGTCGTTAAATAATTATGGTAATAATTCATCAATACATCATTATCAGGTAATAATTATCATTATCCGTTGTCATTATCATTATCGTATCATTATCATTATCATTATCATCATTATCATTATCATTATGTTATCATTATCATTATCACATTATCATTATCATTATCGTATCGTATCATTCATCATTATCAATTATCATTATCATTAATGTTATCATTATCATTTAAATAAATAATTATCATTATCATTATCATTATCATTATCAATTCATCGTCATCCGTTAATCATTATCAAATTATCGTTGTCATTATCATTGTCATTATCATTATCGATGTTATATTATTATTATTATTATTATTATTATTATTATTATTATTATTATTATTATTATTATTATTATTATTATTATTATTATACTATTGTATTATCACCTTCAGCTGATTTTTGTGGCCAACTGAATAAAAGAGCGTACAAGTTCCTTACTAAATTCATAGAAAAAATACATTTTGATAATAAATTTGTCGCCTTATAAAATGTTTCTACAATGTCTTGTAATGCTTCATTTTTCTCAGGGTAGGCACGACTTTTCAGTTTTCTATTGATTGCACGCCACTGGCAGTTAGGTGCATATTCTATCTTGTGCAGTATGCAGTGGCGGTTTTCTCTAATTTGCGTTTGTGCAGTGAACTCCCATAAAAAAATGATTATACCACACGTAAAACAGGGCGCCAATCAAATTCAGTGCTAAAAATCCAACCGTCCGTATGGAAATTACTGCCCGAGAGTTAGTTCAAAATAAAATGCATATGTGCGTTATGAATTTAGCGGCTATGGGGCTTTCTGTCCTAAGACAGTTCAATAAAATAGTTCATTAATGTTTATTCTCGCTGTGCATCGGTGGGAAACCGTGCTGAGCGTGCAATACATCGAATATACCAAGTGACCGTGTGCACAGCTATTTGAGGGTTAAAAAATTTTAACAACAAATTTGTACGGAATAGTATTTTGGAAAAATGTCTAAAAAAATTCTTTGATAATCGTGTTTTGTGTCGTTATTAAAATAAGTTGGTTACTTTTTTATATAAAAAAATTAACAGTTAGGTATTTCAAGTAAATTGTGATATTCGTATTTTTCACTAACCAGATATATAAATAGTAAAGGGCCATGTTCTTTGCAACCATCATTTTCCCCTTCTCCTTCATCTTAACCCACTTTATTTAGACTCACAACATTTTCTAAATCGGGTATCACTTATTTTCTTAAACTTGACATTAAAAAAATGCACTAGAAATCCAAGAACATCCATTTACAAAGTCATTGTAACAACCCCCAAAAAAAATTGCTTTCATCAAAGTATAACAATTTTAGCATCAAATTCCCAAAGACATCATAACAACACGTGGAGTTCCACAACGCAAATATAGTGTTGTTTACGTCAAAACTTAAGCCCGGCTTATCCCACCCTTAGAACCTAAACCGCGACTTAGTTAAGCCCGGTTTAATTCGGCCCGGCGTGTGTGCCACTTTACTATAGAGATAGTACCGAGTGGGTTGCTCGATAATCCGCATTCCATATTTAAACAACACTAGAAAAGTTCGCGTTCCACTAATTGCCACTTGTGAGAACGTTTAAACCCACTAATTAGACAGATACTGATCTAAAGACAAGGCAGTACTATTGTCAAGTCAGTTCATTCATATCAACGAATGATCACTGAAATACGTACATTGATAGAATGAAAATGGAAGCCGGTGTGCCTTTGACTAGTACATTTTGGTTCTATCACTGGGAGAAGTAATAAAATACAAAAAATACAACTATCTATCTCTTTTACACTGCGTGCATTATATATTGCCATTAAATTGAAATGATGATGATATAATTTTTCTATCGCCTAAGATCATGAAACATGTCCATAGCGCATTTATATTGGTACGTGTGTATCTTCTGTCTTTGTTGCCTTGAGTGAGATTTGCAGGAAATAGTTGTATTACGTATTCCATAGGTATTCAAACCTACTTGATATACTATATTAACACATTTTTTTAATCTTGTTTGTAGATCGTTAATACTACCTGTTTTATAGAATTGTTCTTTCTTATTAGGACTTGGTGGTTAGTGCAAATCCAATCTGTCATATTACATGTGATTTATACAATGTATTACCTTGAAATTAATAGAGAAATTAATGTAATAAAAAAGGTTCAGTAGGAAAATGGAAATATATAAAAATAAGATGAAACAAAAAATTTAATTAGAAAAGATAAATATAATATTGTATAATAACTTAACAAATTAAATTAAATTAAGTGATCATCTTTCAGGGTGGTAGCTGCATAATTTGCACCCATCGCTCATTGAGTGGAGAGCTGAGCCACTCGCATGCAGCCACGACGATGGCGTCGGTTGACTTCCGTTTCCTGCCCCAGAAGCTGGAAAAGTAGTATGTATATCAAAATTGTTGATATACATAATATGTTAATACTTTATTATACATGGTGATACTTTATGCTAAGCACTCGTTTTTAATGATTTTTTGCAAATTGGTTACGCAATTCAAAAGTCAGAATACCAAATTAAAAAAAAAAATAATAATGATTGTAAATAAAGACATGAACAAAAAACGCAAAGCGACCGTCAAATTACAAAACCATTCTATATATAAACACCTATAGATGAAAAAAATATTTCATTTTGCTGGATATCACGTAATCATTAACTTCTGTGTCGTATCCTTCTTACACTCATTTCTTTGTTCATCCGCTCCACATGCCTAAACCGTTAAAATGTCCGTTTCATAATCTTATCCATTACGTTTCCATAATTTACACCCCAATCTTCTTCTACTCCATCTCCTTCGCCTCCTCGCAACCTTTAGTCTCACAAAATACCGAAATTGAGAATGCCATAGTCTCACTGGCTCCAGAAAGTTATGAGCAGTTGGTATTTTTGAATTTTTTTTAAATCAGCTTTATCGTAAGAATGTTCTTTTTGGATCTCCTCACTGTTAACGCGATCCGATAATGGTTTACCACACATACGCCTAAGAGATCTTATTTCTAGTTGACGGCTTCCATGATCGAGGGGTAAGGCTCTCGACTACGAATCTGAAGGTCGCGGGTTCAAATCCCGGCGTGCGCAAGTAGATTTTATTTAATTAATTTGTTCTGTTTCACAATTAATTCATTTAAAAATAATATACAGTATATTTGCGGACGTTCCAGAGTGGAAGATACTTTCAGTATCGCCCTGGTGAAAGACCAACATTCAGAATTGTAACGTTGCTTGAAATGGCTTTTAGCCGTGTTTGGTGACGAGATCTGAATAGACAGATATTTCCCAACATTCCTCTTCCCTTCTCCTTTCCCTTCCCAATACCTTCAGCCTCACAACATGCCATAGTCTTACTGGCTCCAGACGGTTGGGTTAGGTTAGGTTAGGTTTCTGTGTCAATTACATGCCTCACTGCCATACATCAGGGTCGGTACTTACACTCCATTGTGGACTGCTAGCTTCGTTTCTTTGGATACTTTTTAATTAGTGCCGATCGCATTCAGTCGTTCATTAATGGAGCTTCTTGCATTTACTCTTCTTTCAATATCTCTATCAGCCTTTCCACCTCTCATAAATATATTTTTCAAATATACACACTTATTTGTCATATTTATCACTCACAACAATAATGCAAATTGTTTTCGTACTCTCTCTTTCCAACATCGTGTTTTCTTAGCTTTCATAAACCATTTTCATGAAGAAACTAATTCTAACATAAACTGCGATAATATCAACGTACAGAAGTCAAAACCATCGTTAGTTCTTAGTACAATCTAAAGTTTATTATTTCTCGTGAAAAATCCATTAAACATTCGAGTGAAGAAAAGTTTGGTTACATTCATTAATTCCATATCTGCTCCCAAGTTGGAAGTGGATGAGAGGAGACAGAGGAAGAGAAAAAGGATGAGAAATAAGCATAATATCATATAGCCCACGGCGGCCATATTCGCGAGGAAATTTTAATTGCGTATTCCAGGAAATAACGTTTTGCTCAAAGGAGGACTTTTTAAAAGTAAAAATGATGTTTAACGAAATTTTGGTAGATACATGGGTTCTACTTACTTAATTTGTAGAATTTCATCAATATTTGATTGTGTTCCAAATTTAAATGTGTTCCAAATTTGAACGTGTTCCTAATTTGAAATTATTCGAAAGTTGAATGTGTTCCATATTTGAATTTATTCCAAATAATGAATGTGTCTCCTTATTTGAAAGTGTTCCTTCTTTGAATATATTTCAAATAGTGAATGTTTCTCCTTATTTGAAAGTGTTTCTTCTTTTAATGTATTCCAAACAATTAATGTGTCTCCTTATTTGAAAGTGTTCCTTATTTGAATATATTCCAAATAGTGAATGTTTCTCCTTATTTGAAAATATTCCAAATTTGAATGTATTCCAAAATTGAATCAGTTCTAAAAATGGATGTGTTCCGAATTCGAAGATTTCTTTGTTTTAATTTGTAAGTAGTTACGTTTTCACAACCAATCTTTTATGCGTATTTTTCAAATACCCGCTGTTTTGTTTTTTTTTTTTTAATATTTCTGCGAGGTACAAATTATTAAATAGATGTCAGTTACGCATTACGTTTATATGAAGCAATTAAATCCATCAAACGTTAATAAATACGTGACATTCGCGCTTTATCGATTTGAAATTCCAAGGCCAACGTAAATATTTATGTCTAGTTTCGTCATTTTTATTGCGAGCAATAAAGTTTTTATTTATCACCCTATATTAACGGATGTAAATCATTATTTCAAACGTGTAAATCTATGGAAGGTGCTCGAAAGAACTAGCACCTATGATACCTATGTTACCTGCCGCACTAGGGCTCATTTGGTAGTAACGCCAAACGCTTGCCTAATATATTTCTCCTTCTAATATGTCATGTTTATGACTGATTCACGTACTGAACTTCCAGCTAAGATCTCTGAGGCGTATGTGTGTTAAAATTTGTATAACCGTGTTAAAAGTATGTAGATCCGGAAAGAATGTAAGAATTCTCATGAAAGAGTAATATATCTAAGATTAAGAAAAAGAAGCTTAGATATTTTGGACATGTATAGTGCAAAAAGTGTAATGATAATATTTGATGCCGAAGTAAGTAATTTAAGAAGTCGAAGACACCCGAGAAAGACATGGTACGATTACGTGAATCAGAAACTTGAGTCATGTCATGTCAAGAATCTGAAGAATCAAGAATAGAAGAGTATGTATGAGTGAGTATTGTGAATGAAGCAAAGAGTGTGTGCCGATACAGAATTGTGTGGTAATCTATCCTATCTGCCTGCCCTTGCGGAGAAATCATCCTGATGGTTGATTAGTTTTTTTTTTACATTAACTCGATACAGCCCTGATTAAAATAATTTCCCTCAGGGCCCATGTCATCTTTGGGGATTCCATATGGAGGGTTTCTTTTAAGGAAAGAAAGAAGATGAAGTTATGGGAAGAAAAGGGGTGTGAAGGTGGGTAGGAATCTAGGGGTCGGTGTTTCCAGGAGCGATGGACGTATGAATCCACCCCTATGAATCTATCCGAACCGCCATGTAGTTGGTGAGTAGATCAAACCGCCATCAAGACCTGAACAAACCTCACAAAATGAACCCGGGCACCCCTGCTAAGTCGCCAAACGTAGCAAACCACTCGGGGTGACCTATGGCACAGATGTTAGTTATCCAAAAATGGTTAATGCAAGCCTCTGATAAATACTACTCGTATATTCCATCCAAATAAATTACAATAATATATCATATTATAAAAACACAACAAAAAACTTTAGTAGGACCATTTTCCACGAGACGCCTTTGGTTTAAAACTACCGAGCGAAAGAGATTATAAGAAGAAAATGGGAAATTCTTCCGAACCCTTAAAGACACCCTCCGGTCACCCCCTTCTTTCCGCTACTAAACCCATCGGCGAGAAGAGGACGGAGCAAATACCAATATGGCTTTGTCAACACCGTGGTACAAAGCGGACATTTATGCAAATGAGGATACTGCGACAAAACTTCTATAGTTTTTTTTTCTTTTATTTGTGTATAAATTTCCTTATAATGATAATTTACTCCAGATATTTACTCAAAATTATTAATCATCAAATAATTATTTTATTATTGAAACAGAACAGTACCGTTAATTTAAAAAAAACAGTAATTATAAAAAGGAGAAAAATAAGTGTAGGTTAATTACATGGCTACTATAATAGTTATATATTTATAACACAGCAATCAGCCGTCAGCAGAATAAAGTTTTGTTTTATTTTTTTGTGGAAAGCAATCAATTATAAATAAAGTGAAACAATGACTCTATTCAAAAGCACTTTTTTTTTAAATTTAACTATTGACCGGTTTTACTTAACCTAAGCTTCGTCAGGATATAAAATTAAACAAAATAATAAATACATCGTGTGTGCTAATATATATGTACATACAGAGGGAGACACAATATAAAAAAAGAATAAAATAAACAGTGGGAGAGCAATAGATTACATTTACCTTTACCTTCTCAGTTGACGTTTTGTCTCTTACGGTATAATATGATAATACATTCTTGTACATATTATATGTCTCTTTCTTTCTGTCCCTTTGTTATACTCGAACAAAGAAATTACTTTATTTCACATCATATATCATTTTAATACTACAATAACAAAAGCTGCAAATCCCGTCATGCAATTTCAAATATAAAATCTCATGGTGAGAGAGAATTGTAGAAGAAATCTGGCTGTCCCGAAAAGGTCATCGAAAAGTCAAGCTGCTAATCCTATACACATCTCAAGTACGTCCAATAATTAAATTTGGGAGCCACCTATGGGCTGGACCTCCAAAATACCTGATAAACTTTCTTGATTCTTTGCAAAGGAGGGCAGTCCGTCTGATTGACAACACATTTAAAAAAAAAAAAAACCGGTTGCCATCTCTAATGCACAGACGAAATGTAGGTATTCTGAGTCTGTTCACAGGTATTTCGATGGATCGTGCTCGAAGGAACTAGCACCATTGATACCCAGTGCACCGGTGCACGTACACGAGTGGAGCACCCGTCTACACTGTTTCACCGTTGATGTCGGCTACATGAGAACGGGTCGATTCTCCGACTGATTTTGTGTAAGGTGGCTCGCATGTGGAATGAACTTACGGCTTCTGTTTTCTCTCCTGTATATAATCCGGGCCTGTTCAAGACCCGCATTAATAAATCCCTTCCTTCAGCCCCTACCTTGACCCGCCTCACAACGCTGCCCAAAGCTTCACAATATACTCAAATTGGAGACGTCATAATCCTATTGGATCTGAACATTTGGAAATTCTTTTTAGTTTTCACATTTAAGAAAAAAAAATTAAGGGTCAGTCGAGAAGCGTCCGGCTCTTCTGATTTGGCTAACAAACATGGGTAGTCAATTAAGTTAAAGCAACGCAACGCAAAGGCTGGAAATAGTGCCACGCGTACGCCAGTCGTGTACGTTAATCGCGTACGTCAGTTGCGTATGTTAGTTGCATACGTCAGTCGCGTAAGTCAGTCGCTTACGGTAATATATTGGTGAATGAACGAAGAGCTGTTTTCATAGTGCAACAGTCAGCCGCGCGCGACTTTTTACGCGCTGAGTACGAGGACCATCTGTCCAGCTACTCAGCGCTACGTCGTCGGTCGACTAACGCGCTTAAAGCTACCACGCAGTTCATAAATGGCTTCATGTTAATTCATACTTGAAAACAACTGTACTCGGGCAACGTCGGTGAAGCACTGTGGCATCATCGCATAGTTAAGGTCAGTGAACGGTATACGAGACTGATGTAGTAGGCCTGGAATTATTTCCAGCCTGGAGTATTTGCCACTCATAGTCATAAAATATAGATATATATACATATACATAAAATATACTCATAGTCATAAAATATTGGATATTTATTTGCATATTTCCAAAATCTTCTCACCATCCTAAAACGCTTTATTTAAGAAATTGAAAAATGTGAAACAAATAATATTATCTTGTTTAAAATTAAACTATCAAATTAATGTTACCATGGCTCGTTGAAAATTATTGTGTTGATGTCGTAAATTGTAAATTTATGCAATTTGCAAAATATAATTATATCTGGATGAAGACAGATCAAGAATGTGTGATTTAATATTACGTTTAATTAGTAACTTCCCAACCTTACTCTTCCCCATATCCTTCGTTTCATTTCCTCTTTAATCTCACAACGTACCCCAATAGGGGACGCCATATTCCCAATGGCTCCGGACAGTCCGGGTTAGTTGGGACTCTTGTGCGATACTCATATAAAAAAGTAGCTAAAACTCAATTTTGCTTACATATCCAAATTAGACCACCCCTTAAGCTGCTTTATTGACTTTCGTTCAGTATATTGCAGAAACCAGATTTTAAATCATAAGTACCCAATATAAATTTAATAATAGTCGATTAAAATCTTTAAATAATATTTATTATAAATTTGATATTCCATAATTCTGCCATTGGGGGTGAGTGACTTTACAAAAAACATAAAAGACGAATCGTTAATTTTCCATTCCCTGGTACAATTTCCTTCGGCCATTTTCCACAGGCACTTTTATGCGAAGAAAACTCCGTCGGGCGAAATTTAATAGCATTGAAAATTCCAAGATGGCCGGTAACTGCCACCCCTTTCCCGCCCACCGCCAACTTGCTCGCCTCCCCCGACTCTCATCCCCCGAAGGCTCCTTTTCCACCCCCTGTCCTAGCCACCCCCGCGCTCATTAAAAACCAACCCCCCTACGAACAAAAACCTTTACACGCGAGTCCAAGACGGGAAGATCGACTTTATACTGTCTCCTTATCAATAGAATCGGAGAAATTATATTATAAATCCATTTAATTCCTGCTGAACTACCTCTAAAAGAATTATAATTCATATTATGATGGAAAATTAAAAGAAAATTTTTTTTTTGTTAAATTCAAATTAATATTAATAATTATAATAATAATATGTGTATTTCAGTTGAACAAAGCGGTGAATACGATAACTCTGTCTGCCATATAAAATAATACATCTAAAAAAATTACATGATCTGGAAATAGAATATAAAAAAGCAAATAAGGTAAAAATAAAAAGGTGAATATATTTGACACTTATGGTACGGTGCCTTGGAGGAAATTTTCCATCTATGATGTAGGGGCGCGCCCTGCCACTAGGCGACGGCCTGGACAAGAGTGTTTTCCGATCTCCAGTAGCACTGACTCGACCCGGCTACTCTGTGGCAAATCAAACAACGAACCCATGCACCCTTCCCTCTACGAACATCTGCGAGGCGCTGCTTCACCAAGGGAGGCCGAACAGCACCCTGTAAGGGTGGTTATATTGTACTTGAAGTGTTTTCATGACGATAAGAAACAGACAAATATGAGGATGTTTTATAATTCACATATTTGTACAATTAAGTAGGTATAGGATAACAACAAATATATTCATTGAAGAAAAGAATATTAACATAACCTAAATGAAACATGAAAACGGAAAAAAACTTCAGAAAATAAAAAGATTTCAGTAGCATCTGGGACTCGAACCCAGGACCTCTGCCTATTCGGAGCAACCGCTTAACTAACTTAGCTAATGAAACCAGTTCAATTTATGTCATCTTCATCCATATCATATCTCAAATTCAAGATTTGTCAATATCATTCTCCATTTTTTATCTCATATTCAAACGACTGAAATTTTTTATTTTCTGTCGTTTTTTTCCGCGTTCATGTTTCATTTAGATTGTTTTTATATTGTTTTTTTCAATGATTTAATATTAAAATGAGGTTTTTAAATTTCAATATAAGTAATTAATAATTAAAAAATTAACAACAAATCGTTTACGATATTATTTTTTAACTATTCCGTTTTTAATTTTCAAAATTGATAGAAAGTTTTTTCTCCACTTCTCGGTATTTTTCAGAATCTTGAAAAATATTATCATTGTAAATAATTAATAGATTTACAAGACACATTTAAATTCATTACCTTAATAACATTCACGTCACTATAAAAAAATTGGCATCATAAAATGCGGGAAAAATAGCTTTCCACTGTAAGTACGTCACAAGGAATTTTAATTATCACAATTCATTTATAAGCAAATCGGCTTTTACCGAAAATATTAATAAATCATTTCAAAGATAACGTCTGAAAGCTATGTGTGTCAGAGTAATACTGGCAAAAACCTGTATCCGTCCTCTTTAAAAAGAAACTAAGATGACGGCGCTAAATTTATTTTTACTCGAGGTATTGCTGTTTCAAATTACTATGACAGAAACTGTCAAACATTTGGGGGCGGTTTTCACCTTAAAAAAGTGTTAAAACACGAGTAAAGGTAAAAAATCTTCTTTTACTTCTTATGAGCTCTCCAACAACTCCATCCAAACTAACTAAAACAAATAAATGAAGCTAACTATATTTTCCGCAAAACTGCACCTATTTCAGGTACCAATGGATTTTCGCATTGGTTTCACCCATAAAAATATCCAATCAAATTTCAAGAAAGTTGTGTGAATCCACAGAGCCTTCTTATTTCACAGCCTTCTCTCTCTCACCCCTGACGTCATAATGTCCTTTCGGTATTTGCGTCACCCTTACACACCACCAGGCCGGGGAGGGGGTGAAGAGAAGCAGCAGTAGAACTGTGGAACCTACCCAAAAAGGTGTTGAAATAAGAAGCCGAGGAAAATTTCCATTTATTCCATTTTAGCCAACGCTCCCAACATCGCTTCTCCTTGCATTTTACGAGGGTAGCTTATAATGAAGTTACGAGTTGGGTAACAATTTATATTTTCAAAAGAAAATAACTTTTAATCATTTTGAATATTTACTACGAGCTTTCAACAACGTTGGGGTAGGTACTTCGTTCGCTTCCATTGATTAAAGGTCCGCTAGGTTATTTTAAATGAAATGCTATAATTTTGTATACCTTACCTATTATCCGAAAATGCTAACCGGTTTAGACATATCCGTGCCAGGGCAAATTGCACGAATAAGTAAATGGTGAAACAGTGAATTCTGTAGTCATAATAAATTTTGACACGTTTTTTTTAGAATTCTTATCACGCAAATATTTGAGCTATAGAGCTACTTCACTATCACTAAAACATTAGACAAAATGCCTAATTAAAATCACATTATTTTTTTTTTTTTTCAAACTCTTCGACAACAAAAAATGGTCTTAAAGTCGGTCCTCCATCATTGCACGAACACAATTTTCCGCTAAAATTATGATAACAGAAGGATATCAAATAATGATATGATTGTGATTTCCTTATTTAATAAAAAAATTATTTTTAAGTTTTTAAAAATTAAAAAAAAAGTCATTTTTATTCAATTTTAAAAAATCTTCACAAATTTTATAAAAAAGTTCTGCCAGGTAATTATTATTACGCGTGACATCTGTTTTGCCTTCCGGGGCATTATTAAACTTTGGAGAAGCCTGCCTCTTCTTTATAAACGTTCACGTACCGTCAAGACCAACCCGACAAACCGATTTATTTAATTTTCCAGCATGCAGGACGAATCTTAGGATCAATTCTCCAATTCCCCGTATTTTTGCGCAATATAACGCACAATTTCCCAATATCTAAATTCTTCACAATACCTTTTCAAAATATCCAACCGAAGTAATACGTTAAACCACAAATTGATGTGCGAGTATAAAATGTATTGAGAGCATCTCCTTTCCCAATATTTTTTTAATGATGCTTCTTCCTTTCTCTCCCCTTCCTTCTTATTTTGTTTATTCTTTATCTTATTGGCTTCATAAATAAAACATCTGTATTAAACCACTGTTAGCACAAGAAACTTTGTTGGCTTGCCGTTTGTTAAACTTGTTTTGTATATATATTTCTATTAAAAGCTGTTTGTTTCTTACAAATAAATATATAAATAATATAAATAGATAGTCTGTAAGTTGCTTCTCCGCTGTTTGATAACGTCTTCAGAAGTGAAACAGCTGTCACGCGTAATAATAATTTTCCGAGCAGAGCCTCTCTATAAAATAAACTACTTGTTAAAATGATTAATAAAAGTTATTATAAAAATTTAAAATAAACAAATTTGAGTTCTACAAATTGAACACGAATATAATAAAAAAAGAGAATTAATATTAAAATTCACATAAGATTAGCAGAATTTAAACAATTATGTAGTTCGATAGGTTCTCCTAGTATTTTTTAAGTCAATGTGTTGAACATTATATTTTGAAATTAACTTTACGACTCTGAATAATAATTGTAGGTACCTTAGTCGGAGTTTATTATTTGAAATATTACCCAAGAAACTTTGTGCAATCATTTATTATGAAATTAACTTGATAGATTCCTGCCTTTTATTGTTTGCAGTTAACGCTGATGCGCCAACGTTCTAGGTATACATAGAAGATCTCATTGGTGATAACTCTCCTCTGATAGCAGCGATCACCTGTAAAATAAATCAGTGAAATTAATTTCTGCACAAGATTTCCGACTCCAATTGTTCAAACTCATACATGCAAACACAGAAATCATTAGAAAGAGGTACACACACACTTTATACGACAACATGACAACATACATTTAAACACCATTCACACATGTTATGGCATGCAATTCATTAACTACGAGGAATCAATTTATATATTTGCTTTTCAAGTGTAAATAAGAATTAAATATTTAATTGTTATGTATTTATTTCGGTAATCATTCTAGATCTGGTAATTAAACACAGCTAAAGATATTTCAAACAACGTTTTGATTCTGAATGGTAGTCTTTCACCAGGGCGATACTCAGAGTATCTACCACAATATATATTTAAA
The DNA here is from genome assembly GCA_022606495.2 of Halesus radiatus. NCBI lineage: Eukaryota > Metazoa > Arthropoda > Insecta > Trichoptera > Limnephilidae > Halesus > Halesus radiatus. Next base: position 24,692 of record JAHDVE020011030.1, read on the forward strand.
ATTAGTAAATATTTTAGATATATGGTTGCAAAGCTATTATGCGGAACATTTTTGTGAAAAAATATAAACATTTGAGGAAGGAAACAAATTGTGAAAGTTTCATGCTTCCAGAAATCAGAGTTCAAACAATCAGATAAACGGGCGGTCCGTTTGATAGATTTCACTATTTTAAAAAATATATATATTGCAATCTTTGGAGCACAGACGTCAGGCGAGAATGCCGTCATTGTTCGGCCGGTATTTCAATGGAAGATACTTTGAGGAGCTTGCACCATTCCTCCCTTCGCACCGGTGTATAGCCGGTTAATTGTACGCGGTTGACATTTTGTCACGTGAAAACAGCTCGTTCTTGAGTTCAACAGCACAGCTGTGGAACGAATTGCCTTCCTCTGTGTTTACTCCTTCCTCTCCCCAATAAGACGCTTCACACAGCATCCTCAAAAATGACAGCCACAAGGAAAATTGATGCATAAAAAAATTCAACCTTTTTAAATTATGTGAAAGCGCATTTGGAAGCACACAATTAAACAATTAAATGAGTAATAAAAATAATATTACTCATTTTTTTGGAATAACATTGAATCTTATAAACCGTATTTTCTTAATTAACATTTGTCACGAATCTGAAACAGCTATCGCCACGATTGTATTTAAACGTTTATTTACATTGTAATATTATATAGCCGTAAGATAGGATATGACTCCTTAATTACTAGAAACATCTTTTTTTTGTTATTTTTCATAAACAGGCTTTTAATAACCTCACCTGTATTTATATATGAAACATTTCACGTGAAATCGGAAGTTTTAATTTTTTTTTAATTAAAATCAAAAAATAAAATATTTCATATCATCCAATTTAATGTACATCTGAATGTAATGGAATATTTCAGTTCTATTCTCATCCACTTCCGGAACTATCGAAATATGAGAATTTTCGCACACGTTATAAAAATTATTACAATACATACAATAACAAAAATTAACCAATATTAAAGTTTACTTTGCTTTATTAGTAGGTGATTAGCATGTTTTTTTTTGTCTTTTTAGACTATATTTTTTTTACCTGCCCACGCCCTCATTGTGCTATCTCAACGCCCCCTATTTTTTTCTGCCCCCCTGAAAGTCTCAAATGTCCACAAAGGGGCGCATACGTTGAGAATCTATGGTCTATCCCATGGTATATCCATAGGTCCCGGATAGAACATGAGGTCCTGGGTTCGAGTCCCAGCTTCTGCTACCGTTATCTTTATCTTTTCTGTGTCTTTTCGGTTCCGTGTTTCATTCTATGAGTTGTTAATATTATTTTCAATGATTAGCAATAGAATAATATTAATTTTGCAATTTAAGGTTATTCCACTAAAATATAAGTAAGGCATTAATTTGAGCTGAAAGGAAATAAAAGTTTTAGATTTATTGTGAAATTATCCGTTGAAAGTAATCAGTCTTCATTAATGCCGGATGATTGAGCCCGGTGCTCGCGGGTTGTCTGAGAAAAGGCAGCCCGGGCTCTTCTGGGAAAACAGATATTTGTACTACGCCATTCCAGAAAATTGTATAGCTTGATTTGATGGGAAGGCTGTTGTTTTGTATTAAATTGATCTAAATTTTTTATAAACTAAGTAAACAACCATATTTTTTTATTACAGGATGGAGCGTAGCGCCCGGAAGTATAAATACGAGCGCACCGTCCGTAGCAAGGCACTCTCACTTCTTCACTTAACCCAACTCTACCTCTTCTACTTGGACAGCAACCTACAACTGCCTTTGACTTCGCTTCCCCCTGGACTTCCGCCTCTTCTCATCCCTGAATACCCGATTACAGCAGTTCGCAGAATTAACAAAAATCGAGATTGTTTCCCCTTGCAAGGAACAATATTTGGACACCCGGAGCGGTCCCGACACCCTGAACATTACGGCTACTACAACGACTTGACCGGCGCCCTATTCTACAGTCTATGTACCACACCCCGAAGTGTCTGGAACAGTATTTGCTTAATTTGATCTTGACTTGTCTTCCTGCATCTATCTCTATCTTTTTTTAATCTATTAATACTTAAATGTTCATTACCATAATGTCTAATGCTATTACGACTATGCTATGCTATTGAGACTATATATATATATATATAAACATACCTCAGCATAGCATTAGATTCGCATCTCTCCATTCGTAATAAGGTCGTAAGTACATGGTTATACCATACAGACGCCTCATGGATATCGTTTCTAATATTAATATTTGTCCTCTTTTTGTCATTGCTTCATTCTTGTATTATGCATGTGCCGTTATTTTTCTGTAGCTCTTGTTTATTTCATTTCGTGTTATGTATTTTGTGTAATTGGACATTGGTCCGTAAATAAATAAATAAATATTTACAAATACAATAAAGCTTGATTAATTTTTTTAAATTATTCTTACACATTGGGTTAGGGATTAATTAGATTATAGTAAAAAAAATGGTTGCAACTCTGGATTACAACTCAAAAACTTATAGTATTCGATCGTTTGAGTGTCGTTCCTTTGGATCGCCGAGCGCCCGCGATCTAATGCTTCAGTAATGCGCCGAGGGTAATTTTGCGGTCCGCCTGAGACTATTTTCGTAATAACTTATAGTTATTTTGTTACTTTGATACTCCAAACCAGAGGTGGCTGCCAAATTCAACAGTGGGGCGCACTTGCGATTTATACAGGGTCAGCAGTTATGTACTATTTAGAATGATAAAAATCGGCAGCATTTATTGAACTTGGTGAATATTTTTTCGCCTGCGGCAGTTTGCTTGTGCGTTCCATGAATAATTTATTAAATGGTCACCGTTTTACAAAATACAAAAATAATAGTCAAGCAAATTTTATGACTTTCAATTAATATATTTAAAAAATAATTATGATATGGCATCAAAATATTTAAAATTTACAATAAAACAAAGTTAAATTATTAGTTTATATTATTATATACCTACTGGCTCCGACGAGAAGTTAAAAAAAAAAAATTGGTATTTAAAACTCAACACCACCTACTGCAAAGTTAACCATGTCAAGTTGTGAGTGCCCTACTCCTTGCGCCTTAAAATATATTGGCCTTCTAGCTAAAAAGGTTGTTCTGAGTTTCTCCGGTTCAAATACAACAATAATTATTACTCTACTCCAATCTCTGAAATTACGTCGAACGGTAGCCGATACTATATTCATGTATTAAATCTTAAATAGAAAAATAGACTGCCCTTAACTTCTATTTCAAATTTACCTTTACATACCATCGAAACGTACTCGCCACAACAAACTATTTTACAATTTTAACAACAAATCAAATGCTGCAACAAATTCAACAATTTCCAGTGTTCTCCAAACATTTAATAATCTTTGTTCCAACCTAAAACTTGATATATTTTTTGATTCCCTACCGTTAATTAAGAAAAATATTACTCGTAACATCAATGCGCAATCACAACTCTCTGGTACACATCACTATTCAGACACATAGGTGCACCTACACGCTCATACATACACAGCCATGCATACTTTACACTATACACTTTTTTATCATTTTATTTATTTAAGTTTTTAATCCAGCAGGACTGGGTGGATAGTGCAAACCCAATATGCCATATTACATGAGATATGGTACATAAAAAAGTAAAAATAGGAATATAAAAATATTAACATACATAAAAAGAAATAAAAATGGAAATGAAAAATACTATAGTTAATGACATAAAATAAATTTAATTTAATTAAGGGATCGTCTTTCAGGGTGGTAGCCGCATCATCTGCATCCATCGCTCATTGAGTGGAGAGCTGAGTCACTCGGATGCAGCCACGACTTCCGTGTCCTGCCCAGAAGCTGGTTAGTCGGTGGTGAAGTAAGGCGGGGAATGACTGGACCATTCCTTAAGTGAACATCGTAGAGGCACTGCAGAACCTTTGAAGTTTTAGATGTTGCCTGTATGCGTTGTTGTAGCACATCCTCAGCTTGTCCCATTGCACTGCTGAGTATTGCGTCCACAGCTCACGTTTGCATAGGGCAGTGCAGTATGTCTTTTTTATCTTTACCATGTATCATTCCCTGGCATTGTACTAACCCCGCCCGGTAAAATTCACGTAACCACTTACTAGATATTACATAGAAACAGATCATTGTTACCGATCCTTGTAATAATTTTCTAAAATCTGGTAATTTGTACACCACTTATTTTATACACGTTTTTTGTTTCTAAAATAAATAAATAAAAAAATGGGGTACAAAAGATCTACTGGCTATGACAGTGGAAGTTAATAGTGGTATATTTTATAAAAATACATTTTTTTATTTATTTAAAAAATCATCACAGATAACCTGAAAGAATTCCAGTGTACGCTAGCTGTCCGTGCAGAACTCCGCGTGAAACATTGCTTGGAGGAGAAATTAGAATAATAAGAAGAAAGATGGCGAGCGCCCGCTTCTTCTGCATTCGTTCTGCTCTCCGGGCAGGGGGAGGGGGAGGGGGTTGGCGGAGGAGACGGAAGAGTGGGTGCAGGGGCGGGGGAAGGTATTAATTATAATTAATTACTTAATCGATATTATCAGGGGTTGAATTAAAAATAATGGCATTTTTGGTAGAAATTCCGTTGTTACCATTTTCATTTGATTAATAAATACCCTTTTTCCCTTTCAAACCGTATTCCATATCCAACTACCTATATTACTTTATGAGAACGGATCGTTTCTCCGACTTATTATCGACTTATTTGTAGTACGGGCTATCGACATTGATTCGTCTTTTCAATCTCAATTAATACAGACATCTCACTGAGTGCACAGACTGCACATCGAGATTTTGTGATTTTTAAAGTTGGTTGAAAATTAATAAATAATTTGCTTATTTGGTATTTACCAGTAGCGTGCACATAGGCCGAAAAGCTGTGCATACCTAAAAATTCCTGATAAATTATTATTTTTCTCTAAATTTAAGGATTTTAATGGTTATAATCGTTTAACTTTAAGAAATAATATCCACTTAGCAAATATCTCATTTTTACTTAAAATTGTCATCGGAGTCATACATTTGTTTGCTCCAAATTAGCTCAGGACTCGCTCATTAAAGCCTCTCTAGAGCGCCCTGACGCAGCCTGTATATTGTAAAGGTGATTATCAAATTTGACGATGGAAGCAAATACAATTTTTGAAACCATCAATGACGCAAATTCTTTTAAAAATTATCATAAAAACACATTTCCATCCGTTTCTCCATTCCCATTTTTGAAACAGGTCGTCAAAAAAGGAAATATTTCCGAATATTATCAAATCCAACCCGCCTCTGATATCTAATTTCCACTCTTGTCTCTTTTGCCATTTTGTTTTCAGCCAACGAGAAGAAGAAACGCGTTCAGAGCCAGGGGAGGCCTTACTTGTGTGGTGGGGGAATCGAAGCAGTAGCCTTCTCGGGGGTGGTGGGGGGGAGAGTTTATAAGAAGGGTTAATAATACAGTGGATGAGCTAATGAAAAATGATGCGTAAGAATAAACTTGTTAAGTGAAATAATGTCAATAAACATAAAAAAATATTTTCTCAAAATGGTACAAAGTTTTAATAAGTTAATCCTAATGTTAATACTCATTCCAGACTTATAATAAGTCAAAAGATGTTCAATAAACAAAAAAATGGATAGGTGTATTCAAGAAATCATCTAAGGGTGCTATCATGTTCTAGCAGAACTGTGCTCACTCGTACACAGATGGCAGTCAATAAATGGGAAAATAATTGTTAAATAATAATTCTAAGAATACAAACACATACTAAAGGGAAATTGCTGATACCACAAAAGAGTCCCAACTGTCCCCAACCGTCTGGGGATAGTGAGACTGTGGCATCCCCAATTGAGATATGTCCTGAGGCTGGAGATATTAAGAAGGGGAAGGTGATGAGGAAGATGGAAAGTGGGGAAGTACCTGGCTATTCAGACTGTTCACCAAATACGGCTAACGCTATTTCATGTTAAGTTTCAATTCTGAATGTTGGTCTTTCACCAGGGCGACACTGACAGTATCTACCACTCTGGAATATGCCGAAATAACACAATATAATCAAACAAAATGTAATTGTGCACGCCGGGATTGAACCCCCGACATCCGGATTCGTAGCGAAGAAAGGTAACCACTCAACCAGACAGATTGATAAAAATGACGGAATTCAACAAGGTCTTAGTAGCTCGATTGGAACAGACTTTTCCTTGATTTCCGGATGGACTAGAGGTTCTGTTCTTGTTTTTTTCTGTTCTGTTAGGTTGTTTTCTTCTGTTTCATGTGAAAATGATATTATTTTTATTTTAGGATAATGATTTTTTTTTTAAATAATTTACATTAGGAATTCTGCTAGTTTGTGATTAGTATTGTTTTCGAGGCTGTACGACGCAACGCTGGATTTTACTGAACGACTGAAGAATGTCCGCATCCGTATGTAGCCATCCTCTACTCTCCATCTCCAACCAATATAAGAAGAAGAATAACAAAAATAATTTAAACAATTTCCACCACAATAGCAAAATCAAAAAAAATCCGGCACCAGAAGAAATTACCACGCCATTACGCTACATGCCGTTCAGGCAGATTTTTTATTTCCAACCCACCCATCCAAATTCTTCCGCTCCCCTTTTTCACCCCTTTGTATAATTTTGCAGGTATTCTCTCCTACTGGATGGTCATCAAGATAATTTTCATAATGCAAGCTGCCGCAGAACTGCGCCAGTAACGAATATTTCGAAGCCACGAAATCAGGCCTCTTCCACTGCTGCAGTCTTTTATCGGATTATCCGTCGGGTTTTTACTTTATTTGTAACATTACGCAGATACGTTTTTTTTATATGAATAGTCCCAACTGCTCCCAACCGTCTAGAGCCAGATAGACTATGGCATCCCCAATTGGGGAATGTTATGAGGCTGAAGGTATTGGGGAGGGGGAGGAGAAGGGGTAGAGGAAGGTGGGTAAATACCTGGCTATTCAGATCTGGTCACCAAACACGGGTAAAAGCCATTTCAAGCAACGTTTCAATTCTGAATTGTGGTCTTTCACCAGGGCGATACTGAGAGTATCTTCCAGTCTGGAACTTGCGCAAATATGTTATACGTTATTTTTAAATGAATTAACTGTGAAACAGCACAAATTAATTCAATAAAATTTAATTGCGCACGCCGGGATTCGAACCCGCGACCTTCGGATTCGTAGACGAGAGCCTTACCCCTTGACCATGGAAGCCGTCATAACAACTAACAGCAATTGAGATTATATAAACGGCAGAAAATATTTAAAATTAAAATGTGTACAAGTACACTTATATCTTGTTAAGTCATTAGTTCTCAGCTAGGCAGATTGCCTGTTCTAAGGAATCAAATGCTCCGGTTACGTGTTGTATAATACTAATTGATTTGGTAATTAACATTGTTTTTCTTCAATCTATCTACTAAGTGTATTGCGAATAATAAGAATGAATAAACTTATTTGATTAATTGATAAACTAAAGTTTTTAAGACAAGATTTTTGTGCATAGTACAATAATTATTAGCCATTGGCTAATAATTATTGTTTATAAAAATAATTGTTACCCTTTGCGCTATGCACAAAAATCTTGTCTTAAAACTTTAGTTTATCAATTAATAAATATTTGACAAGTCAAAGCATTTTTCACCAATAAAATGTAGACATAATTTGTCTCGACGCCATCTATTGAGGGATTTAGCCGTTACAAGCCTTTCTCATACTAATAAAGTTGGTTGTTTACAGGTGAAAATATAATAAAAACAGTAATTATTGAATGAAACACTAGTATATATTGATTAACTTGGCGGGTTTGCGATAAGCCGACGTAGCTCAACGGTAGAGCATCTGACCGGACATCAGAAGGATGCAGGTTCGAGTCCTGTCGGCGACATTTATCTTTACTCGGAAGGTTTTTTCAATTTGGATGAGTGTTTCAGGCTAATAATTATTGTTTATAAAAATAATTGTTAAACTTATTTGACATTATATTGTCTTCAATGATTATAAATATATTAAAATTACTTTTAAAACCTTCAATAGATTATTCTAAAAAAAATAATATTAAACGTAGAATTGTATAAAAAGTCAATAGGTCTCCCATATAAATAAAAATCGGATAGGTATATCCGAGACACTACCTAACGATTACAAATAAATTCAAGCAGAATCTTGTAGTTATAAAAAAGGTGGCAGCCAAAAAATGTATGGGAATTAATTGAGGATGATGTTGATTCTTAATTCTTAGAAGTCGAAGTATGATATCGGTAAAAATTAGGGGGTGGATTGGGGTAGCCGTAGCTTAGTAGGCATAGAGCGGAGGTCCCGGATTGACCATGAGGTATTGGGTTCGAATCCCATCTGCTACAGTTATTGTTTTATTTTCTGTGTCTTTTCAGTTTCGTATTTCGATTTGGGAGTTGTTAATATTATCTTTCATAAATAAAAACATATTACACATAGGTTTACAAGCTTAAATAAATTATTTAAAAACAAATTAATTAATAATAAAATTTTATTTGTGATCATTATTTTTAATATTAAATTATCTACATGCTTCAGAATCAATGATTCCTTTGCAAGTATACAAAGATTACTATGATTAAAATGACATGGAAACTCGTAGATGATGCATTATTAAAAACGGTTATCAAAACTAAGTATTTATAAATATAAATGAATTGAATATGGCGCCACAAAAATCTATAACGATTAAAATAAAAGAAGAAAATATGCTATGGTATATACTTCCCACAAAAGCGAGATCTAAAAAATTCGTACCCCAGAAGAAATTACCAAAGCCTTTATACAATTCAGGCAGTTCTTTTCATTCCCACCCCCACCCCCAAAGCACAGCCTGAAAAACTTGGTGCCCCGCCTCCCTCCCTCCCGTCCCCCTTTCTCCCCTTGGCAAAATTTTCCAACTTCTCCGAGCACAACCGGCAAAATCTAATTTGTCTTTTTTGCATAGAAATTGTTCCTCAGCGAATAAACGAAGAGAAATACTACTCGTCCGGAGTTCGGGCGGTGGGGATTGGGGAAGGAAAGGAGATGGGGAAGTGGAAGGGGAGGGTTCCCGCAGAAAGAAGAGAATGGAGATCAACAGGGTGTGAGGCTTTGGATTTATAATGCGATTTCAGGGCTTTACCAGCAGTTGTTAATATTTTTTGAGAGTGTGAACGGTCTGAACGGAGATTTAATTATTTTATTTTATTTAATTACATATACATATATAAACCTTTAGCAATTTACAGGATATGTTGTATAGCTTGGTTTATGTTTCCCTTATCTCCAGCCGGACTCGTTCGATACAGCACGCAGTGAGAGGGGTGGATTGATACGTCCGTCAATCCTGGACACACTGCCCTCCAGATATCTAACCTCTCCTCATACCTTTTTTTCTTTAACAGAACTTCTTCTCCTTTCTTTCCAAGATCCTCTTCACAAATCCCAAAGGTGATATATAATGTTATAAAGGAATATATATTTTCTCGTGGATTCCTGAGTGAAGTTAACATTAAAAAAACGACAAGAAAATGACGCTTCTCTCGTAAAATAGACATCCTGTATAGTTTCGGGTGGCTATATAAACCTCCTATATACAGGGTGGTGGGGGGAGGAAGAAGGAAGGTACGGACGGAATTAATGATCGAATTTAATCGACCGTCTTAGCGCTGTAATTAAAATAAATCACCAACTCACTATTGCGGACCCCTGTGTGTATCTATTATGTGCTTTATGTATCCGTCAAGGTAGACAGATAAAATCTAGGGATACTTGGAAGGGATCACAACAGAAAGAAAAAATAAAAAAATAAAATTGCATTACTGCAAAAGAATCTCAACTGTCCGGGGCATATAATAATAATAATCGGATGATTTGAATATTGACCGTTTTTATGAAAAATCACCTTAAGGGCGAGAGGGACTCGGAGAGTTATTATTTATTTATTCAAAATAATGATAGTACTATTACGCAATACGATAAACATAATGTTTTTAAACAGAAAAATATTTATTAAATATTTTATAAATTTACATAGGCTTAGCATTTATCAAAATATATCCAGAAATATTACTTTTTCTGACCGTCGCATTATAAGTTTCACAAGATATTTAAAATACGAATATGATTTTTAAAGTGGAGAAGTATTTATAATACTTTATCGTTGTGTTTTTGTAAATAAACATAACCAAAGATTTGTAATCCGCATTATAAAAAAAAAAAAAAAAACATTAAAGTTACGTAATATTCATGAAAAAATGAAACTACACGCTGTTCTTTTTTTTAATTTATCAAATCGACAAGTTACAGAAAAACCTTCAAACCTTTTGTAAAACGTGCGTAGAACGGTCAGAAATGTGTAATATTTATGATTATATTTTGATAAATGCTAAGCCCATGCAAATTTAAAAAAAACGTAATAAATATTTTTCCCTTAAAAACACCATGTTTATCGTATTGCAAAATAATACTATTATTTTTAATTAATAAATAATAACTCTCCGACGTCCCTCTCCCTATAATATATTATTACAACTTATGGCTAACAGATTTCATCCACCAGTTCATCGATCTGTAATATAATATTAAACTGTATGTACTTACATTTGTACAGAATGCATTTGACCAATGAAGGTACGTACAATCATATATATATATTATCATTATTATTTCAAGAAGAAAACAGGAAGGATGCATTTTATATGGGTGAACAATGTCTTAATGCAATTCAAAATTAGCTGAAAATAAATATACTTACCCTTAAGAGAAACGGCTGCGTGGCCTGTTTCATAGAAAACTTAATTTTGGATTTAAGGCCAAAATACCATACCTAAACCTAACGATTTTTTTTTATCAAAAAGTATAGTAAATATCTAATACGGATTAGAACTAATTTATTTATTTTTGATTTAAATTATGAAATATAGGCCATTAAATGAATTAATTTTTCGCGATTTTAGATACAGTTTCAACAATTATTTGGGGGCTAACGGTGATGCAAAAAAAAGTTTTACCCCGTCTACTTTGAAAATATATTGAGATATAATATATATTTTTTAAATATGTATTAAAATAAGATTATGGTTAATTTACTACCAATTTACGTTGGAACATAAATTTTTCGTATTTAATTTAAATAATCGACACAAAAAAAGTAACCTCTAAAATTATGATTTTTTTATGGCCTATGCTTCATAATTTAAAACAAAAATAAATGACTTCTCATACGTACTGGATATTTACTAAAACTTTAATTTTTAAAAATGTATCGTTCAATTTGGATGGGTATTTTGGCCTCAAATCCACAATTAAGTTATTTATGAAACAGGCAGCGCAGCCATTCCTCTTAATGCAACTAGTACTAAATATTTAATATTTTCAATAGACTCAAGGGGCCAGCTATAAAAAAACACTAGACCAAAAATTACACATGTGTCAAAGATATAATATTCAATGTCACTGCCCCATTATAACAAAATCATAAAGCATAAAGTATCTCTGGGTAGAAATTGATGAAAATCATAAATGAGACCTACAGGTTAGACATATTACAGAAAAGCTCACAAGTCTTTTACATTTTTACAAAAATCTAAGAAATGTGGCATGTAAAAAGATAATGAAAAAAGTCTAACTTACTAACCATCACGCCGCTTCACCGCAGGGGTAGGTAGAGAGGACGGACCGCCAAACAACTCGATCTTGGTGTACACTTCTTGCTTCATTCACTTTCATACATTCTCTTCTATTATTGACTTCTGGCATGACCCGACTCAAGTATTTGATTCACTTAATTCTTCCTCGGACGTCCCCTGCTTTTTCTTCCATTCACATATTCTCCTTACACTCCTTTCTTCGTTCATTCGCTCTACATGCCCAAACCATCTAATCGTCCCTTTCTTAATCTTGCTCATGACGCTTACATCAGCCTTGCGTTCTTTACGAATCTCAATATTTTTCACACGATCATACATGGTTTTACAACACATTCACCTTAGAGATCTCATTTCTACGGCATCCGGTTTACTTTCATCCTTCCTCTGCCAATTCCATGTCTCACTGCCATACATCAGGTTTTGTATCAGCACTCCATTGTTGACTGCTAGCTTCGCTTCTTTTGACAAATTTTGGTTAGCACCAACCGCGTTCGGTCCCCCGTTAATGGAGTTTCCTGGATTTACCCTTCTTTCAATATCCCTATCAATCTTTCCATCTCTCTTAACTTTACTATTTATTATATCAATCATAAATTTAGTATGGAATGTTAGGATAAGGATCTGCGATATCTAAGTTCATGCAGAATTTTAATACGATTTAAAAGGGAATAATAAAAACCATACTTAAAGTACCCGTAAGAACGCCTTCGACAGAAATCGTCAAAAGTTTTAACGTACTAGTGTACTAAAAACATAAGACAAAAATTTATGGCAATTTTTTTTCAGATTAACAGAACCCCCCACTAAACCACGTTTTCCAGACACTAGATCAAACCAAAATGAAATAAAAAACAAACCTTTTTATAATACCACTTTCAGACAATCACTGTAGAATTTGGCAGCCATCTCTGGTCGGGAGCCCCAAAATATTTAAAAAAAACCCATGTGCAGAAACGGGCGGTCAGTTTGATAGATTTGCCCATATTAACAAACGAGCTGCAATCTTTGGAGCACAGACATCAGGTGGGAATGCCGTCTTTGTTCTACCTGTATTTTAATGGAATTATGCTCTGAGGAACTAGCGTCATTGATCCCTTCGGCACTGGTGCATAGTCTGGAAACTCGCCAAACGCGCGCCCAATATTCGCACACGGTTGACATTTGTCACATAAGAACGGGTCGCTTCTACGACTCGTTCTTTTGTTCAACAGCTCGGCTGTGGAATGATCTGCCGGCCTCTGTGTTTCGTCCAACATAGAACATGGGTCTCTTCAAGACCCAAGTTCACTCCTTCCTATCCTCTAAAAGACCCCCCACACAGCATCCCCAAAGATGATATAGAGTTTGATGGAAATTATTTCCCTCAGGGTCTCCTGTGTGGAGTTACTGTAAAAAAAGGCAACGAAACTACACGCATTTTGCTACAAAACTAGACTACATCCTTCCCCCCGATATATTAAACAAATCGAAAAGTTTTAGTACAAGTCAAGAATAAAAGTCTGGCTGAAAGAGATCAATGAAACAGCTTTAAAATCTACACTAAAATCGACATAGAATTAATAATTTTACATACTTTCAAAATAAATTACTCTAGTCCGCCTCAGCAGAGGACGCCCTAGTGAGGAGGACTAAGAAAAACACAAAAAGATCAAATAGTTTACAAAGTATACTAACTAATCTGTAAACATTTTTAAACATGCACCTTATTTTATATTTCACATGTTTATTTATATGTATTATATATAATGCAGGACTGTTACTATTTACCTGATGGTATTTATTTAGTATTCTGTATGTCCTGATGACGAAAGCTTCGCGTTCGAAACATGTTGATATTAATACATATTAAAAAAGTGGTGTTTACAAATATTTTTATTAATTTATTTACCTGGTAGTTCAATTGAGATTAACACTGTTTATCAGAGAGGTTTATGTACAGTTTTTCACCCAGGGGATGCGTATTAAGTGTTATTGGAGATACTATAAATATAATTTTATGTTCTTATTCGTTTTTAGACAAATTTTATGATAGGTGGTACAGTACAAGGGTTTGATTAGAATTTATCTTCCTAAATGTGATTCGTCTCTCAATAATAAACATATTGAGTTATGAGGCTTCGAATAAAGTTAATAAAATAAATATAATTCGTATATAATAACCAATAAAAGAGCGGTACTGGCAGGTTTATTGAATTTAGGGATACGAAAGTCTTAAAATGTAAGTTTTTAGTTTGGACTGAAATTCTGTTGGACTTGTTATGCACCTTAGTTTCGGGGGGCTGGGGTTATTCCAAGCCTTAGGCCCTGATGCTCCGAAAGCGCGCTCTCGAAACTTAGTATTTGGCTTAGGTTATATCAACCTCCCGATAATTTGTGATGATGCTGATCTTAGTGTTGACTTCCTAAGACCTTTTTTTTTCGGAACGCGAAGTTCGGAGATGTAAGGTAGGGCCATTTCATTGATGGATTTAAACACCATCCAGCTCAATTTGCACTTGATTCTTTCAGGGCAATCGTGCCAGAGAAGGTTACGAAGGTGTTCTGAAATATGCGAATATTTAGAGATCCCAACGATGAGCCTTTCTGTAGCATTAAATTGGATTGAAATTTGTTATTTTCGTATTTAGGAAGGCTGGCATAAATGCCGTTACAGCAATCGATACGGAAACTACACAGGAGTTGATCATTATGAATTTCTGAATTACTTGAACGAATTCAATGAAGAGTGCCTAACAAACCATATAAATCTACTTCAATGCAACACTAACTCAAAACAAAACAATTTTATTCACAGCGCTTCACACATTTTTAACACTTCCTACAGTGAGTTCGACTTATTCAACTCAGCCCCTTATAATTTCAAACTTAAAATCAATAAATAAAATTCACACAATACATATTACTCTACACAGACTATATCCATTCCCTTCCCCGCACTCCCATCATTCTAAACCCATGGGCTAACCTAGTAACTTTTGTTTTTTAATTGAATGATTTAAATACTTAAGTAAAAACCTTTTATTAGTTCATTTTTTACATATATTTACCTTACATAAGAATTATTGTAAACTGTTTGTTTTCCAAATAAAATAAAATAAAATAAGTAGTTTTATTGCCTCTGTAGAAAAGGCTTCTACGGACTGACTCGAATTGTCTTACTTAAAAAAAACCGGTGAAAAAACCCGGTCCTATTTACTTGACTTGATGTACATCATGTAATCTGATATACCTAAATGGATTAGTTTTATGAAAACCTTTTTTAAAATATGCTTTCCATTAATACTGTATTTTACGAAAGATGCGTTTTTTTCAATTGTCTTTAATTTATTTATTAAAACTTGTAAAATCGCCTCTAGGCAGCTTCTTTAGTTTTGATTTTGCAATGAGAGGCAACATTTCCTCAGTGAAAAAAATATTAAAACTACCTACGGTAGAAAGGCGCAGCCTGTTTCAAGTATAGACATCATTTGTCTATACTTGAAATTATTATTTTTTGGTATTCTGTATATTCCTGATGAGAAAAGCTTCGCTTTCGAAATATGTTGATATATATTAAAAAAAGTGGCGATTACAAACTAATTTTTAATTAATTTATCTTACAAAATAATACAACTGAAAACACTATTATGTTTTTCATGTGGGTATTTATTTAAATGTTGTTTAACCGTGTTTGTTCTATGCTTCTTTTGTAAGTATGCATATAAATTGCTAGAGATATTCTGTGTTTTTAAATTTTAAAAAAGGATGACATTCAACAAAAATACGGTAACAATGAGTCATTTGAAGGAGTCATTTGATATTGTTTCGGGGTGCTGGAAGCGATTCTTCTCGGAGTGGCCGGGAAGGGATTATTCCTGTAGTCAAGAGACAAGGCTCTGTTAGGTGTGGTTAATTGCGAATTGTTTCTCAGAGAAGGAGAGCTGGCGCAGCTCTTCATGGGGCTATGATAATTCTTTGGTACTCTTCTAATTTGCTTTTTTGGCGTGGCTTAGAGTTCGTGCAGTTTCTGCGTTGCTTCTAAATTCTTCCTCGACATTCCGGGCAAATAATTTGAAACGTCGGCGGGCTGTTCGGTGGAGGTCTGAAGATTTCTTCTTCTTCGTCCGAGGCGATGATTGCGTATCTGTGCATCTTTCCATTGACGGTTTTGACTATTTCTGACGGCACGGCTTCGGCTCCTTCCCCGAGTTCATCTTCACTCGGAGCATCCACATTGTATTCCTCCGGTCTCGTTTCAATAATCCTCTTTTTAGATGGAGAATTCTCATCGAAATCATCGGGGATTTCAGCGTACTTGTGCTTCAACACTCTGGCACTTACTATTCTTTCTACAATCTCCGTTTCTTCTTCTGCATTGCTCTCGGAGACTTCTGTACGGGTAAACTATTCTAATTCTTCTTCCACCTTGTGACTGCTACTCGAATTCATTTTACTGTGTACATAATCTTGTGCGTGTATCTTTACATGAATGGCCTGCTGCCTCCTTAAACTGCCGTTTCTTTGGAAGTTCTCTGCTGCAGGGTTGATAGCGGCCTGTTTGGGTTTGGAGCCTGGTTTAGGTGGCAAATTAGGAGTATTGGTTCTACTGTTATTATTGACATACCTGAGAGGTCCGTCGTTCTTGCATTGAGTAATTCTTAGTGGATTGTCATGTACAAATATAAAAAAAAAATAATAATTTTTTTTTGAAATTATAGAAGTAAAGAATTAAATTTTACCAATATTATATTTCTAGTTAAAAAGCTACACATTTCAACTACATAGAACATTAAAAAATCAAAAATATAAGACTATTTCACTTCACAATTGTGTTTTCCCGCCCAAAGTCCATGTAGTCAATTTTTACAGTGAGCGCATATGAAATTGGATCGCCTTATCTCATTTATTTTGCTGCACACATTCATTTATGGGAACAAAAGTGTCGTCTGTAGTGCCGCTATCATTTGATACGTTACGATCATCCGCAATAGAACTAACTTCCGACATGGTGAAAAATATCGATTCACTTTAGGGTGTATTCATTTTAACAGGATAAACAATAAATACTGTCACCAAGACACGCGCCAACCGCAATATACCATATTCAAATTGAACACGTTCTCTCCCGAGGATGACAAAAAGCACACTGAAAATTGCAGCTATAGCGCTGCGTCGCAATTTACGTAACTAAAGCAGACAGCGCGCTGGGCCGCACTCTAATGATTAAATATATCAAATGTGTGTATCTGTCGAACATAGATACCATAAAAATCTGTGAAATCAATAAAAAAATTTGGAAATAGTAGAATTTTTGTAATAGATTTCTCTGGTGATAACTATATATTCTCCGATAGGAGAAATCACCCATATATGTTTTTTATGTGATTTCCGCACAAGAGTTCGACCTGTTCGTTGATAACCGGCGCCAGTGAGACCATGTTGTTCCTAATTGGGGTAAGCTGTGAGGCTGAGAAGACTGGAAAAAGGAAGTGGACGGGGTAGAAGAATTTCAGGAAGTCCCTGGCTATTCAGATCTGGTCATCAAACGAAACTAAACGACGATAGCCATTTCGAGCAACGTTTCGATTCTGAATGGTGGTATTTTACCGGGGCGATACTGATTGTTTCTACCACTCTGGATAACTTGTTTATTTTTTTTTATATAATTTCAGTAGCTGTATAAGTCTCTTTGAATCAGGGATCAAAAATAAATAACAACAATGACAATTATAAGAATCACGATATAACCTGAAGTGAATCAATTAGGCATTTATTTTTAATAAACTCTACACAGGAAGCCATTAAGAAAATAATTTTCCTCGGAGCCTGTCATCTTTGGGAATGCTGTGTGGATGGTGTTTTTAAGGAAAGGAAGACAAGGAAGTTTTGAGAAGGAAAAAGGTATGAAGGGTGGGTAGGAATCTAGGGGTCAGTCTATACAGAAGTGATTATTAATTCATCTCTTTCACTACGGTGCAAGGCAATGGGTCGAGAGAGTCCGGCTGCAGAGGTCAAGGGGTCTCTAACAGTCTCAACCGGCCTCTCCCAATCCGGCCCACCACGCAGCTGGTGGACAGACGCATCCGTCCACCGATTTTCAGTTTCGCGACATGACATCACTGTCCTCGTCACATTCGCTCCCAGACGCCGCTCAAGCTCCATTCAAGTATCCTAGTAATTGCTATTCTTCTAATGATCATTGAAGTATATAGGTAACTAAATACATCTCTAGTTTCAGTCCCTTTGCTCTACAATTGTTTCAATTCTCTTTATAGCTGTACTCCTTTCCATGAACATGCAATCTTTACTGAATAATTTTCTAGCTGCCGGGAGATTGATAGTGTCGAAAACAGGAACTATAAACAATTTATAATAATAAAAAGTTTTTGATTCCACCATTTCGGGGCACCGACCCCTATATTACTTTATGCTAATTCAGAATTTAACATTTTGACTTTCCATGAAACGATATTATTCTTTCTTGACCTCAACAAGTTTATTTTTCTCTTTCATGTACGAACTTATCACACAAAGTTATTGGGTTTACACTTTTAATACAAATCTTTCATGACCGAGTTAATATTTTCAAAACACAAATTTGTTTATATAATTAATAAGGAGAACTTTGTTCACAACACTGTTATTAATATATAAATATCTACATGTTTCAAAAGCAAAGCTTCCTTCATTAGGATCACAAAAAAATAATGACAATAGAATAAAAATCTAAGAATAGATAAATTACGAACAAAAACAAAAATTTGTAATAAGCGATAAGAGCAGGTAAGTAATTAATTAAAAATATAGAAATAATTGAAAAAATAAAAAATATTATAAAATACTAAATAATAAATTTATATTAGAAATTGTTTTTATTAATAGTATAAATAAAATCAAGAAAATAACAAGGAAATAATTTTTTAAAAATGTTATTATTATTAAATCTGTGAGAACAAATTTAAGAAACAGCTATTTAAAAAATATATATATTAATAATATTTAATTGACTATTGACACTTTTTCTAATTTCTGAAATTTCAAATTTATCTAATTGTCAAGCGTATTCGTAAGTAAAATTTTATAAACTTTTATTTATGTCGAAAGAATGATTTGTTTTCAAAACATGTTAGTAAATTCAGAATAATAATTATTACTCGAACACTTTAGGTGCTGCTTAACTCTAGTATTAAAATTTCTTCAAGTCTTTCCTACATAAAAAAGTTACAATTGCTACAAATTAATGTATATACCCCGATTTGTTTAAAACATATTCTTTGTTATTTAAAACATAATTTTTAAATTAATTATTATTATTATGCTGGTTGGATTGTATGTGGAATGTTTTTTTATGAATACATCTAAAGTATTATTATTTTAAAAATCTTGGTTTTCTCCACTGTTTGCTAACGTCAATTATTCGTTTATTATATTTATTATTGTTGACCAGGAACTAAAACGTTTTATCCAAGTCTCAAACCTCTCGCAAAAGGGTTAGTCTGGTGACGAAGCGCCAGCTTTATTGTAACTCTCATAGATGGCAGCGCCAGTAAGTTTCGTTCTGGTTTCCATTGAATTTTTTTGTTGTTAATAATTCGAATCGTTTACTTTTGGTAGAAGCTTCCGGGTAAATTTTGCGGTTTCGATCAATCAATAACACTGTTTTCTGATTCTGTTCTAAAACGCCTAAATCGCACATACAAAAGTATTTTATCAATTTTGTACCTAAAAATAACGTTCGTAAAAGTTATTTTACTCCATGCATTGCTAATTAAATTTTTATTTTATTTTGATAAAATGGGTACTAATCGTAAAAAAATCATATTCAGTTAATGTTATCACTTAAGTGGCAGTTTGACATTTATATTAAGACGAATATTTCCAGTTGGGACTGAAAAACACATAATTTAAATAAATAAAATACCCGTAAATATTGAGGGAGAGTTGACGCCGCCATGTTAAATTATTATAATATGACCAGATAGTGCTAAGAGGTTTGATGTCAAAATACTCACTAAACCTAATGATTTTGTTCATTAAAAATTGGAAGTAATTTATTTATTTTTGTTTCCATCATGAAATATATGCCATTAAAATAATTGATTTATTGCGATTTTAGAGGCACCTTAAAAATTATTTGGGGGCTAACGGTGATTAAAAACAAAGTGTTACCCCATCTACTTTTAAAATATAATTAAATAAAAAAAAAATAAAAAAATAAGTAAAAATTATAATAAGCATTATGGTGGACTTTAAATTAAATTAAAAACAAGCAATTTACGTTGGAACACAAATTTGCCGTAATTTAAATAATCGACCCGAAAAAACGTTTTTTTTATGTTTTGTATTTACATTTTTATTTATGTAATCATATTTACATAGCAAATACTATAAACTAACTAACCATCACACCGTTTCCCCGCAGGGGTAGGCAGAGAGGACGGACCGCCAAACAACTCGATCTTGGCACACACTTCTTGCTTCATTCACATTCATACAACGCCTCATACATTCTCTTCTGTTATTCCGACTTCTGACATGGCCCGACTCGAGTATTTGATTCACTTGGTCGTGCCATGTCTTCCTCGGGCGACCCCGGCTTCTTCTTCCATTCACATTGGCGTCATATATTCTCCTTACACTCCTTTCTTCGTTCATTCGCTCTACATGCCCAAACCATCTAAGTGTCCCTTTCTTAATCTTGCTCACTACGCTTACATCAGCCTTGCATTCTTTACGAATCTCAACATTTTCACTCGATCATACATGGTTTTACCACACATTCGTCTCAGAGATCTCATTTCTACAGCATTCAGTCTACTTTCATCCTTCCTCTGCCAGTTCCATGCCTCACTGCCATACATCAAGGTTGGTATCAGCACTCCATTGTGGACTGCTAGCTTCGCTTCCTTGGACAACTTTTTGTTTGCGCCAACCGCGTTCAGTCCTCCGTTAATGGAGTTTCCTGCATTCACCCTTCTTTCAATATCCCTATCTGTCTTTCCATCTCTCGTAAACATACTTCCCAAATACACAAAATCATTGACCTGCTCCAAGTATTCATCATTCACAACTATATTGCATACTTCTCTTTCTTTCATACTCTCTCTTTCAAACACCATGACTTTGGACTTATTTACATTCATCACTAGCTCATTCTTCATACATACTTCGTTCATCCTAGGTACGAGGGACTGTAGATCTTTAAAAAATATACAATAAACCCGCAAATAATTTTCTAAGTTTCCTCTAAAATTGTGAAAGTTGTTTTTTTTCATGGCATATACATCATAATTTAAAATAAAAATAAGTGAAATACTTTTCATCCGCATTAGATATTTTCTATACCTTTAATTTAAAAAATATAGTATTCTGTTTGGATGGGTAGTTTGGCCTCAAATCCAAAATTAAGTTATTTATGAAACAGGCAGCGCAACCGTTCCTCTTAATACATGCCAACTGTAAATATTAAATATTCTAAATAGGTTCTTAGATTCATGGTTAGGTTTTTTTTTTTAAAAGAAAATACGTAAATAAGAATCTGTATTTTGAATAAGCACAACCTGACCACCTATTTTTCAAATATCCATTTACCATAATATGCACTTCCGACAATTGTCATATAATAAAAACATTAAACATGGCCTCAATTCTCCTTTAATATTTACGCGATTTAATTTGTATGAAAAATAAAATTTAAGTGCATTATTTTGTATTTTCGCATATGTTTTTCACATATTCATTCTGACCTAACTAACTAACTGCTAAATGCCTCCACAGAAAAATTTATAGCTTTTCCATTGTGATTGCTAAAATACAGGCCTATTCAAAGGTATTTTTATAGCAAAATATCATTGTTTTATTGAATTTCCTATTCCGGCATTTTATCTATATATGTGTGTCTATATTTATATTTCTGGAAGCGGTGGTTTCTCAAATTGTCTATAAACAAACTGAGAACACGTTATGTATAATAATAATAATAATAATGTCTTTATTTCAGCTGCACAAAGCGGTGAGTGCAATAATCTGTCTGCCATATAAAAAAGATACATTAAAAATAATGAAAAATTAGATGATTTAAATAGAATATAAAAAATATAAATAAAATAAAATAATAATAACATATTTAGCACTTATGCTGCAGTGGCCTGAGGGAAATTCTCCATCTAGGGGCGCGCCCGCGCCGCGCACCGGGCGACGGCCTGGACAAGAGTGTTTTCCGATCTCCGGTAGCGCTTACTCGTCCCGGCTATTCTGTGGCGCATCAAAGCAGCGAACCCATGCACCCTTCCCTCTGCGAACATCTGCGAGGCGCTGCATCGCTAAGGGAGGCCGTACAGCGCACTGTAAGCGTGGTTATATTGTACTCGCAGTGTGTCCATGACGCCTTGTGTATCTTGTGCATAGTTTGCTAGTGTAAAGTGCTAGCTCATGCAGTATATCTGGAATAGTTGCTTCTTTACCGTAAGACTGCACCTGTTAAATTTCCTGGCGAGCATGTTGGCACGTACGTTCAGTGCTGTTCTTTGGCGTTCTATGTCATTTTTATCGTTTAGGTCATCAGTGATGGCATGCCCCAAGTATTTGATTTCGCTGCAGATTTCAAGATTGGCTCTGCCTAGACTGCAGGACCCGTATTTACTTTGAAAATCAGCCGTGTTAATATTTCCTGAGATTGAGCTAGTCGAGGATATTTCATTGTAAATATGTACATTTAATTATGAATCAGATCGTGGGATTCCGTCACGTAACATTACATATATTATAAAAATTGTGTGTAAATAAATGGGAAACTATTTATAGTTTCTTCAAAAGATTGAATTAATTTCCTACATTATTGTGTTCGAATTTTTATCATTTGTCTATAATTGAGATTATTATTTTTAGTATTCGATATATTCCGGATGAAGAAAGCATCGAGTACAAAACATTTTTTTTACTTCATTTAGAAAACTATTTCTCTAATGCTTTTTTGTATTATTATTATTTTACGATGGGCAGCAATAATATTGTAAAACACAATACAGTTGAATGTTTTATCCTTCCCGGGAGAGCAATCGTCAAATAGTTGCATGGATTGATCCGCTAGTTCGATGTATTATGTTACCTTATATTTTGTTGAACGGGTAACCTTCAGTTACGAGGAAACGAAAATTAAAATATCTCAAAACGATTTTTTTTTAACAATTTTCGAGGACTGAAAATAATCTTTTTTAATCATAAAATTTTTAAGTGTACATAAAATTTGGATAAGATGACGTCACTAAGTTGTCATTCTCATCCGCTATGATGTTCCGGATGGTATCCATGACGTCAGAAACAAACTGAAGTATTTTAATTTATTAAATAGAGGCTGAACAGTGCGAGGTGGGGTAGGTGATAGGTAAGATAGAGGTTGAGAAGTACCTGGGTATTCAGGTCTCATCACCAAACACGGTTAAAGTCATTTCAACCAAACTTTCGCTTCTGAGCGGTGGTCTTTCACCAGTTTAATACACGGAGTATTATTAAGGAGCTACGTTTTATTTGCGCACGCCGAGATTCGAACCCGCAACTTCTGTATTCAAAATAGAAGATTTTAACCACTCGACTGCGTAGGTCGCCTCTTATATGTATTATCAACATTTGGGTAAGCGTTTTGAGGAGGGTTGAGGAATGGGCAGACTGAAAAAATTTAGGCCGTGAAGAGAATGTTATTAATTTCTGCGATAAATGTGAAATTGTTTTGTGGCGTCATTATAAATATAATTAATAAGAAGTAATTTGTTTTTAATATACTAATATGTACACATTTCAGAAACAAAGTTTCCCTCATCAGGATAAACAGTTTATCTTTATATTTACAGTGGTGTTAACAACGCACTTGTTATTTATTTATTGTATAATATGCGCCCTATGTGGGCTTTTACATATAAGGTTAGTTATAATAAACAGGTGCAAAACACATCACAGTA
Source organism: Halesus radiatus (assembly GCA_022606495.2). Lineage (NCBI taxonomy): Eukaryota > Metazoa > Arthropoda > Insecta > Trichoptera > Limnephilidae > Halesus > Halesus radiatus. The sequence goes on from JAHDVE020011030.1 coordinate 48,293, forward strand.
GGTTCAAAGATAATATATCGAACAAATACAGGAAAAACATAGTGTAAGTACCATTCTAAGTAATAAGTTCAGAGGCGAAAAATCAAAACATACTTACATATCACCTCAAGGACGCTGAATATGTATTACCTACTGTGTGAAGTCGAGGTACCAATGAATATTTGAATGACTCAGTTTTGAAATTATTGTTACAGTTAAATAAAATTTTAGATCGAGTAGTTCTAGTTGGAATATTAAATGCAATTATAATTATTATTAATTAGATTGTTTTTTTTTTAAGAGGAATGGTTGCGCTGACTGTTTCATACAGATGTGAGGATAAAATAAACATCCAAACTGAATGGCATATTTTAGAAAATTATATTTAGTACTAGTAAAAAGGAGTTTTTTTTTTTAATTATGGAGTATATGCCTTGAAAATTTTTTTTTTTCATAAGTTTAGACTTAACATAGAAAATTATTTGCTGGTTTATAGTATTTAAAAAATAAATTACGTAAATATAAACATAAAAACAAAAAATTAAAAAGAAAAAAAAAACGTTTTATCGGGTCTAAATAAAGTTCTCACACATACTAGATATTTAATAAACCTTTAATTATAAAGTATATCACTAGGTTTAGGTGAGTATTTTGACCTCAAATCCAAATTTAAGTTTTGTATGAAACAGGCCGCGCAGCCGTTCCTCTTAAAATTTCGCGCTAAAATCCACACAACCGAATACTACGGTCGAAGAGCAACATCAATAGCAATATTAACAAGTCTTGAACTTGAAGTATGATATCGGCGTAAATGGCGTAAATTGAACTGGTCTCATTAGCTAAGTTGGTTAAGCGGTTACCCCGGATTGGTAGAGGTCCTGGGTTCGAGTCCCAGATGCAACTGAAATCTTTTTATTTTCGGTTTCTTGGTTCATTTGGGATGTGTTAATATTCAATGATTAAATATTACAATGATGTTTACAAACTTCAATAAGTTATAAAAAATAAATTGAATATTTATTTATTGAAGATTATTACTTTCGTTGTCAAATCAATTATGGCACCATAATGACAAGCAAGAATTCACAACTTCATAACTTTATAATATATGTAAATAAATAATCCGGAGCAAGGCCGGGTACACATCAGCTAGTAATGAATAATAATGTTACACCTCCAGCGGTCTACTTGTAGTAAAATGATCACAACAAAAAGGTGCCTCACAAAATAACATAAAATTATCGTTTTAAAAAATATTTTCCATACATTAGTTCAAAAACTGTACCTACTGAATGGTCACCCTGCATAAACGTATCCCTACAACTAGTTTAGCAGTTTCCGGTACCCGCATTGGAAGCGTGGATTTTTGCAGCCCTGAATAGCCACGCATACAAATTCAATTTGGCTGCACCCGTCGATACAAGGGGATGGGGAACGAAACAGGGTTGTGCAAAATAAATATGTATATATATCAGGTGAATTAATTTAGTATGCAAGAATTATAATTCCAGAGTTTATAAGTTTACGAAACTTATTATTAGAAATTAGAAAGAATATTTAGTGTTGTGTTTCATCAAAATCAGCTTGTACGATGCAAAGTACCTGTAAACTATAGTAAACATGCATTACTATCTGTAGGTAGAGCATGGAAATACAATGCTATTAAGTAAACATTTTTTTTTAAATTGAGTATCTGAAAAACGCTTATTCACTGTCAAATTCATTTTTTAAAGCTCCGTAGCTCATGAAAGACATGACCTATTGTGCGTTTTATTAACTTAGACATTCCATAGAGGAAAAGTTGATGGAAATCGTTGCCGGATTTTAGTACAAAATACTTTTAAAATATGTATTAATACTCATTTAACAATTTTTTGGATGTCTCTTAATTTTTTCTTATTTTTTTTATATGAATACCCCACAATAGTCTCAACTGCTCCCAACCGTCTGGAGCCAGTGAAACTATGGCATTCGCAATTGGGGAATGTTGTGAGGCTGAAGGTATTGGGGAGGGAAAGGAGAAGGGGAAGAGGAAAGTGGGAAGGTGGGAAAATACCTGGCTATTCAGATCTGGGTCACCAAACACGGCTAAAAGCCATTTCAAGCAATGTTTCAATTCTGCAATCGTTTTATTTGCGCATTCGGATTTGAACCCGCGATCTTCGGATTGCATAAAAAAACTCTTTATATAAATAAAAAACACAATACATTTACTAGATTTGATTGACTGTACCTATGAACAATGCGTACAAACAGCACAGTATTAATACGTACAGTGCACAAATTCCTCCCCGCTCATAGGGGTGGCAACCAAAGGTACCAGTCCAAAATATTTCCCTATATAAATATATCGAAGCCTTAATGTAGAGGCAGGGGTAGGTTTGATGATTTAGTTTGGGGAATGGGGGTGGGTGGGGCGGTTTTATAAAACCACCCACCACATTATCGGCAGGACTAAATATTAATACATCAGTATGCAGGTGGATATGCAGATAATTAACAGCAATGGGTACAGAGTAAATATATCAGTGGATTTGAAAATAAAACTTAGCATGGCACTATATATTATTCATGATGATAGGTCTATATATTTAATCATCACACATTCATAGCTATATAGCTCGTAGCTCGAAATCAATAAGTAGCATCTACTTAAAACCGGTAAATTCATTTTTTAACGAACATAATATTAACATATAATAATAATTCTTAAAGGCACCCGTTGACAAACTACCAAAACGAATTTTTAATCATTGTAGAAAATATTAACAACTCTCAAAATGAAACATGAAACCGAAAAGACGCAGAAAAGAAAAAGATAACGGTAGCAGCTGGGACTTTTGCAGAAAAAGTCAACAGATGTCCCACATCCGAGACACAATCTAAAAAGATTACACAAAAAAAGTCGGTAGAATCTTGTAGTCATGACAAAAAAGCAGCTGCCACAAATATATGGGAATTAATTGAAGATGACGACTCCATCGTCGAGGGGTAAGGCTCTCGACTACGAATCCGAAGGTCGCGGGTTCAAATCTCGCCGTGCGAAAGTAAATTTTATTTAATTAATTTGTGCTGTTTCACAATTAATTAATTTAAAAATTATATATAGTATATTTGCGCAAGTTCCAGAGTGGAAGATACTCTCAGTATCGCCCTGGTGAAAGACCACCATCCAGAATTGAAACGTTGCTTTAAATTGCCTTTAGCCGTGGTTGGTGACCAAATATGAACAGCCAGGTATTTTCCCCACCTTCCTCTTCACCTTCTCCTTACCCTCCCCATTACCTTCAGCCTCACAACATTCCCCAATTGGGGATGGTAGTCTCACTGGCTCCAGATGGTTGGAGCAGTTAGACTCTTGTGCGGTATTCACATAAAACAAAAAACAGCTATTAGAAATTGAAGTATGATACCGATAAAAAGAAGACTGGGGAGCCGTAGGTAATGGATTAGATCGCAAGGTCCCGGATAGACCACGAGTTCTTGGGCCAGAGTCCCAGCTGCTACCGTTATCTTTGTATTTATTTTGAAATTTTAATAAAATGGTAATAACTAATATATACTTATTTATTTTTGGCCGGACCGATTTCACCACAACAGACATTTTCAGACCGGTTTTATAGTAGCTACCAACAACGAAATAAATTCAGTTTTTTATCTGATAGAGTGCAATGATTTTTTAACAATATAATGGAAGCCAAGAGTAAAAATTTATTATTTATTTAAACTAATTTCTCCATGAAGTGTCGACCGATAGCGCTGATTTCTTCAAGATATCCAAGTCTATGAGTTATTTCCTCAGTAATGCATCTGCCTTCATAGTAGCAGGCTGCCCTTTTCTCGCCGTAGTTTTAATATTTTATCACTGAGAAATTTATTTTTAAATACTATTTTTTTTTAAATTCTGACCATATTGAAACGGGAAGGTGGCATAGCCAGGGTAGGGTGCAGGGCAGGGGCAGGTAGGGCAGGGCAGGGGCAGGGGGGGTAGGGGTAGCAAAGGGTGTGGAGTAGGGCAAAGTAGGCAGAGTGCGGGGTAGGGGTAGGGGTACGGGTAGGGGTAGGGGTAAGGGTTGGGGTAGGGGTAGGGGTAGGGGTAGGGGTAGGGGTACATTATAATAAAGACTTCCGCACACTCCATACGAGATAGAAAGAAAATATTAGATTAAAAAAAATAAAAAATCCCACACATTATTTTTTTTACTGTAAAGATATTAAAACGTATTATGGTACTTCCCCGTGAATAATAATAATAATAGAATTAAATAATTTAAAATATATACTTTGCATACACCACTTTTATTTTTAATTAATAATGATGCCACAAAGTTACAAATCGTTTGAAGAAATTATAATAATAGAATTATCTCTATAGCGCCGCTTTCGTGGGAAAATCACCTCAAGGGCGATTGCTATAAAAATGTCTCTCGATTAATCTGTATTAATTTACGTATTGCTTATTTCTAATAATTATTATTATTAGAAGTAAGCAATATGTAAATTATAATGTATAAATTATATCGGACCACTTGTCGTCTATATTGACTGTAAAATAGGGCTGGATATTCCAGTCTGCGGGTTGCTAGGTATTTAAGGCTCGGTCCAGTTTGTCCAAAGGGTAGAAGAGACGTTGTTTGAAGGAATTGCAAAGTCAAAGGCGTTTGTAGAGTTCGTCATTGAGAACCGAGGCACGGTAGAGTGAAGGAACGTAAATATTAAAGCCCCTTACTTCCCCTCTCCTCCGCCATTGTACAATCTTCACTCATCTATTCTCACGTTCACTTGAGTGTTGGGAAAATAGAAGACGAAAACTATCATTGATAAAACGTTAACGTTTTTGATTTCCCTCACGATGTCATCCGATACATAAATATCTATGTTTATATTAGGCCATGTGGAGTGGAACTACTTTAAGTTTAATCACATTTAATTAAATATTTTAAAATTTTGTTAACTGAAATAAATATAAAAACAAATTATTAGCATTTCTCTAGGTACAGGGCATAATAATGTATGTTGGCTTTCTGGCGGTTAATGCTTGTATGATATAAAACGCGACTTAATAAAGTAATTGTCAAAAAAAATCGAATCATCACTCGTTCCGTGATAATCAAATCACTAGAATCTAAAATCGATCGTTTAACCATGTGAAATGCTTTCAGTAAATCAGTTATTTGCCCGCTTTAGTACCGCCCGCTGGAGGCTACCCGCTGGTGTGTGCATCATTATCCGGATGGATAGACAGTGAAATCAGTCACAGCTAAACGCGGTGGAAATAGTACAAAAATGACTTAACACATTGATTTCTAGCTAGTTTAGAAATATATTAATATCATATGATTAATTTTAAAGTATGTTGCCTGTTGTATGCTGATGATGCGGTGCTGATTGCTAACAGTACGGAAGATCTACAGTCCCTCGTATCTAGGATGAACGAAGTATGTATGAAGCATGAGCTAATGATGAATGTAAGTAAGTCTAAAGTCATGGTGTTTGAAAGAGATGAGATTTGAGAGACAAAAATAGTGTGCAATATAGTTGTCAATGATGAATACATGGAGCAGGTCGATGAGTTTGTATATTTGGGAATGCAAGCACAGCACAGACGCGAGTATTCCACTGATAGGGATATTGAAAGAAGGGTAAATGCATGAAACTCTATAACGGAGGACTGAACGCGGTTGGCGCTAACAAAAAGTTGTCCAAAGAAGCGAAGCTAGCAGTCCACAATGGAGTGCTGATACCAACCCTGATGTATGGCAGTGAGGCATCGAATTGGCAGAAGAAGGATGATCGTAAACTGAATGCCGTAGAAATGAAATCTCTGACGCGAATGTGTGGTAAAACCATGTATGATCGTATGCAAAATGTTGCTGGTGGTCTGAAGGCTGATGAAAGCGTAATGAGCAAGATTGAGAAATGGACGCTTAGATGCTTTGGGCATGTAGGGCGAATGAACGAAGAAAGGAGTGTAAGAAGAATATATGACGCGAATGTGAATAGATGAAGAAGCCGGGGGCGCCTGAAGAAGACATGGCATGATCAAGTTAATCAAATACTTGAATCGCACAATGTCAGAAGTCAGAATAATAGAAGAGAATGAATGAGACGATGTATGAATGTGAATGAAGAAAGAAATGTACGTAAAGATCGAGTTGTTTGGCGGTCCGTCCTTTCTGCCTACCCCTGCGTAGAAACGGCGTGATGGTTAGTTAGTTAGTTAGAAATATGTTAAGTGTCACCAATAAAAAATATACCCGTACACTTTGCGGGTTGCTAACTCAAGAAACACTACGAATAACTTATCTGTAAATTCCGTACGGGTAATTAGAAAAATGTATAATGTTTCAAGAAATGATAATTCTCAAACTGTAATCTTTTAAATTCTATATGGAATACGTCTGGAATTTTAGGTAAAACTTTCAAAATTTCTTTCACTGTTTTTCAAACTGCACCTATTTTTCGACGTGTTGAGATGTATTTCATTAAATTAAAATATCGCAGTAGGATTCTCAACATTCGATACTTCAAACATTTTCCTAACTACCCATATGAATCTACAGATAAATCATTTGTGGTAGTGCTTGAGTTAGCAACCCTCAAAAGTGATATTTAGGGCCATTAGCACAGGATTCTTTAGCACAGGAGTGATACTGAAGACCTGGAATAAATGCATTAATGTCAGTTACTTTTGGCTTTTGGCGGGTGCAAAGGGTAAAATCGAATTCAACCACGTAAAGAAAGCATTGATCATGGGGACTCCATCGAAGCCAGAGTCAAGCCTCTCTAAAGCTGTGCCTACTCTATAGGGTCATAAATATCACATAACTGCTGACCCTGCATAAATTGATGCCCTGTTCCACTGTAGAATTTAGTAATCACTTCTGGTTCCAAAGCATCTAAATACCTGGGAAAAAACCCTTGACTTTGTACAGAATTACACCGTCGGTTTGATAGATTCCAAACAGACTGATTGCAATATTTGAAACAAAGACGTAAAAGGCGGGAATGCTGTGGAATCAAATAAAAATATAAACGTTACATGTAAGACACCATAAGTTTGTAACTAAGTGAATTGAAATAAGTTTAGAAGAAACATTCGTGACATGCTAAATAAACTTTTTTTTTTAAATTTATTTTATTTAGTAAAACCTAATTAATTAATTTTAAAGTGGAGTTGAAATTAATAAAAATTAGAAAAATTATATAAATTAGAAATAGGGAAATATTTTCCACTGCACTACAATCTGAGGTCAATGCACTCAAATAGCAGGGGGTAAATCAATCTTAATTTGGAATATTATGATTTGCAGACCAGTTTATTTTAGGGTTGAATATTCAGAAAAAAACGTATATTTTAAAAATATTTAGATTTCATGTTTTAAGAGTCCCTGCTGCTTTCAAACGTTCCAAACCAGTGAGACTATGGCATCCCCAATGTGGGTATGTTGTGAGGCTGAAGGTAGTGAGGAGGCGGAGGATATGGAAAATAGGAAGGTGGGGAAGTACCTAGATATTCATATCTAAAGCCATTTCAAGCAACGTTTCGATTCTGGATGGTGGTATTCTACCAGGGCGCTACTGAAAGTATCCACCACTCTGAAACATGCCGCAAATATAAGTGAATAAATTGTGAAATAACACAAATTAACCAAATAAAATGTAGTTTCGCACGCCAGGATTTGAACCCGTGATTTCCGGATTTCTAGCCAAGGATCTAACCACTCGTCCGCAGAAGCCGTTAGGAAACATTCGACTCCAACTGCATGTTAATATATATACGAGTATATATGCAGATGGTAAATAATAATCGGATCATTGGAAAATCAGTTTTACAAATTAATTTTCTATCTTATCACTTAGTCTAATATATAATAACTCACAGCTAAGATTTATCACTAATGGCTTAAAACTATGACTACACTTATCGCTAGCAACTAAATACTAAGATTAATATCTAGTGACTTACTACTAAAACTTATAGCTAGCAATTAACTACCGTGATTTATAACTAGTGACTTATAGCTAAGACTTATATCCAGAAACTAACCACTGAGATTTATAAATGGTCACTTACAACTAAGACTTATGACTAGCAATTAACCACTGAGACTTATAACTTAGGTAGGCATTAGGGGTGGATAGTTTTCATTACACACATTGGTAATCTAAATATGTTAAATTAGTAAATTTCTAGAAAAACTTTCGAATTTAAAAAATAACCATCCCATACAAAAAAAAGTGTTAGGGGTGGATTGTTTTTATCGCACATGATGGTTAGCTAGTTTATTTTAAGGGAGGGAGGAATTTCTAGAAATCCCCTTAAGTCTACCAAAATTACTTATTTTATGTGGTTAGAATTTATTTACTTAGCAATAACCTCTCCGGTTGGCGTAGAGCTGAATAGAATTCACGTTGCTAGGGGTGGATGGTTTTTATTTTATCACGTGGGTTAGTTCAAATCACAGGGTGATTTTCCACAAAATAACTATCTATTCATGCTGTTTCCCCAGACGGATATGCAGAGAGGATAGACCGCCACACACTTGTTTCTATGTACATGCTCTTTACTTCATTTCTTTTCACACATACGATATACTCCTTTGTTATTAGGACTGTAGAATTTGATTCACTTGGTCATACCATGTCTCTCTGGGACTTCTTCTTCGAGTCACTTTTTTGCCATGTATTATCTTGGTGCTATATTTACCGTTCTTCGTTTTTCGCCTTGCATTCTTTCCTGATCTCCACATTTTTAATATGGTATTACATGGGTCTGCGCACACACGTCTCAGGGATCTCATTTTTATAGTACTCACACTACTTTCATCCTTCCTCCGCCAGTTCCAAGCCTCACTGCCATACATCAGGGTTGGTGCCAGAACTATTTTGTTTACTGCTAGCATCACTTCTTTGGACAACTTTCTATTAGCACCTAAAGTATGCTATTTATACTATGTATTCTCGACATTATCATTATTATTTACTTATTATTAGTTACTTATTAGTACTTACTACATTACTATTTACTTATATATATTTTTTCTTTCTTTTTACCCACGTAGTTTTATTTACAACCTACTATTTGCATATTTTTATTTACATATTATTATTTATCTATTTTTATTATGATTTAGCTATTATTATTTTTATAATTATGTACTTATTACTATTTACATAATTTTATTCACTTAATTTTATTTACTTATTATTATTTACCTATTTTTATTATTATGTACGGTACGTGCTTATTGAAATTTACTGATTATTATTAAATTATAAAGCCGCTGATCTCAACACAGGATTGTCCTAGTGAGATGGGTGGCTAATGTTTTTGTTTTCATAATTAAATTCAAAAATAAATAAATGTGGTCAGTAATCTACTAGCAGAGTTTCCTGCTTAACCTTAGAAAAACCTTCATGTATTACTACTGCAGATATCATTCAATTTGGAAGGCGGGTATGGGAACTGTCGCCCAGGGATTCAATCATTGGATAACCAATACCTCTGCCGTAGTTCACTCCAAGTAGTTTGCTACGGCAAGTGACTAAGCAGGGGTGCCGGGCTAATGGGATGCGGTTTGTTCAGTTCTTGGCGGAAGATGCGTCTGCCCACCAGCTGCGTAGTGGGTCGAATCGGGAGAGATATATTGAGGTAAAACCCTTGACCTTTCTAGCCGGACTCTCGCCATCAATTGTTTTGTTCCACGGTCCAAGGGATGGGTTAATACGTCCGTCACTCCTGGACATACTGATCCCCAGATTCCTATCCACTCCTTATATCTCTTTTCTTCCCAGAACATATCTTCTTCGTTTTCTTAAAAAGACCCTCAAGACAGCATCCCCAAAGATAATATAGGCCCTGACGGAAAATCTGTTCCTCAAGAGCTCCTGAGTAGATTTAATTTAAAAAATACATTTTTTTTAAAGGTGGGTTTCAGAATTTTTTCCAAAAACTCCGCTGTATGGAATGCATATTGTTAAAAATGCATATTTTTATTTGTACGTCGTAGTAGGCTAATGCTGAAAAGTATCATAATTAATAAAAATCTTTTATTGTACATTTGAATAGATTAGTGCACTTTTATATGTGGAACTCCAGAAAAAATCTTAGAAATTTTCAAACAACTCCAGCGAATCTAATGGAATGCAAGTTTCTAGGGGTGGGTGGTGTTTTTTCCGTCTAGCTTGGCTCCGAACCCGCGCCCCTACTGCATTCCCGCTGAAGCCTCCACTAGGCCGGCAAAATTGCACCGCGCAAGCGCACTACAGCCTTCCGGGTTGAAAGTTCGCCACCCACAACCACCTCACGCAGATAATGTACCTCAGAGGTGCTGAAACAGGACCATAATTTACGGTTTTAGATGGACTTACAATTTTTTTTACAATAATATCAAGACTTACCCATTCAGATGCCTTCATAGGTAACTGTCGTGTTTAACTACACGGAATGTAGATAAAATAAGATATAGTAATATATCATAAGAAAAATAGTGTAAATATTTAGGCACCGGCACACAGGGACGCACAACTATTATGATTTGCGAATTCTCTTGAGAAAGGTGTTTGGTAGTTTCCCAATGGAGATATCGTTGCTCCGAGCGACCAGAAGACTGTTATTGGCAGCGGCAGGTCGAGGTATCCATGGTAAAGCAGTGTCCGGTGGAGGTGTTGTTTGTTCCACGGCTGGAGTGGGAATGATAGAACGTACCGCTGTGCATACGATTTTATAGGGCCGAACATTATTTCCAGGTGTTGTTTTTGTTTATGACGAAACATAGACAAGTGGCCCACAGGTGTTGTTTTTTTATGCTTTTATCTGTTTAAATTGATTCACTCTGTAGACACTTTCGATACAATCACCTTATTTTTTGTTTAAGAAAAACATTATCTTGTGTTTTACTATAATATGTATTTTAACACATAAAAACCAATTTGGGCATGTACAAATAAATAAATATAATTGTAACAACTTTCGTACGTTCTGTTGTACAGTTGTAAAAATTATTGTTAATAATAATTGCATCGCTCGTTTCGTAAAAAAATCTCTTCAAGGGTGTTCAAATAACTTATCAACTTTAAATCATTTTTGAAAGGGGTTTTTTACGAAGTGAATACCAACCTTTTGAAGAAATTATAAAATATGTTTCTTGGATGTCTCTCAAAAGCGGCTCTATTCTCGCTATCTTCGTCTGTTTCCAAATTTCAGTAATTGGCTTTGACCTATCCAGTTAACTAAGCATTGATCTCTCATCACTTGCAGGATCACTATAGAGAAATATTTTCCGGTATTCGGGTTTGCTCTATAAAAATATTATTTTCGTATTAATGACTTTATTAAACATTTTTTTGTTTTTAATTTTCATCTATCAGAATAAGATACAGGTTTATAGGTTGGTATCGCATTAGATTAAATTACATTATTGTTGAAAACAATGGGATGAATCCAGTCAGAAGATGTTTGCGGTAAGGTGAAACCGGACTGGTCCCAAACAGTGAAACGAAATTATAAAGTTAGCTTGGATTTCACAATTTATTAATACTTAAAAAAAAAAACAGAAAAATTATTCGTTTTTCACTCAGAAATTGGTCGAAAAATTATAATTATTGTGACATAACTCAGAATGCAATCGATTTTTTTCTTTAGATTTTCCTAACCTTTGATTACAGACCTCTGCAATTTTCCACCGTGTTGTCATGGCAACCACTCCTCTGCTGCATTTCCCCCACCTTGCACTCCTCCCATCCCACCGCCCCCTCTCCAATTCCCCCCTCGCAGACAAATCGCGAATTTAAATCAAACAGCCCCCTCTGAATTGGCTGCAATATTAAACAACCTCCACACCCAAACTATACCGCCTACCACCCACACTCCCTGGACAACCACTCAACCCCTCGCGACCCCCCATTTTCCAATAAACATTCATTTATAAAATCATCAAGGCCGGAGTGCTCGGAATATGAAAGCAGTCTTTCCAAACACTCTATTGGAGTGCTTACACTAAAATGCATTCAAATAAAATGTATAATATTATAAACGTAAGTTGAATGATTATTTTGTCCTATCGAAGATTGCCCATCTTCCGGACAATCACCACCGGCAGACTGAAGCCCGGAACTGCGCTGAGGAAGAGGGACGTCAAAGAGCGGTTATTTATAAATTCGAAATAGTGATGATATTATTACGCAATACGATAAACTAAATTTAAAGAGAAGAATATTCATTTGAAGAAATTATAGAAGAATATTCGTTACGTATTCCTAGTATTTATTAAAATCAAATCAGAAATATGACATCTTTTCTGACTGTAGTACGAACATTAAAAAAATATTTTAAAGTGTTGAAATATCGTCATAAAATATTTTGATAAATTAAAAAAAATATGTAATAAGTATTTAAAACCATTATGTTCACCATATTGCATAATAAAATTATCATTATTACACCAGACGGTCTGCGTGGTTACGATCCGTGGATACGAATCCGGAGGTCGTAGGTTCAAATCCCAGCGTGCGCAAGAATATTTTATTTGATTAAATTGTGTCATAATATGTAGTATATTTGCGGAACGTTCCAGAGTGGTAGATACTGTCAGTATTGTCCCGGTGAAGGACCACCATTCAGAATAGAAACGTTGCTTAAAATGACTTTATCCGTATTTGGTGACCAAATCTGAAAAGTCAAACACTTCCCCACCTTCCATATGTTATATTAAAACCATTATGTTCACCATATTGCATAATAATATTATCATTATTACACCAGACGGTCTGCGTGGTTACGATCCGTGGATACGAATCCGGAGGTCGTAGGTTCAAATCCCAGCGTGCGCAAGAATATTTTATTTGATTAAATTGTGTCATAATATGTAGTATATTTGCGGAACGTTCCAGAGTGGTAGATACTGTCAGTATTGTCCCGGTGAAAGACCACCATTCAGAATAGAAACGTTGCTTGAAATGACTTTATCCGTATTTGGTGACCAAATCTGAAAAGTCAAACACTTCCCCACCTTCCACCTCCCCGTCTTCTTTCCCTCACAACTATTTTCAGCCTCACAACATACCCCAATCAGGGATCCCATAGTTTAACTAGTTTCAGACGGTTGGGAGCACCTGGGACTCTTTTTCTTCCTTCTTCCTCTTCTCCTTAATTCGGTGCTTTTTCGTAGGTAGTTTAATCTATAAATCAATGTAAGTTTGTTTGTCCTCGATGTTCTCGAAAATTACTCTACCGGTTTCGCGGAAAATAGCACAGGTTGTTTTTATTAGTGCCGGGAAGGTTTAGAAAGTAGTTTGAATGACATCCAATATGTAAAACTTTTGCTATAACGTTTTAAAATTAGTATGAAAAACATTGAACCCGCCATGTTTTGTTAAGGTTAGACCATAAATATAACACTCTGGTTAGCTACAGATTGCATATTCGAAAGAAGTTTTTTTTGGGTAGAATATTTTCAAATTGGAAAACACGAGTAAAACCTAATTAAGATGATTTAGATATATTTTGAAAAAATAAAATATTCAAATGATTGTTTCTTTATTTGGAGATAGTTACTTTCACTGTCAAATCAATTATGGCACCCTAATGACAAGCAAGAATTCACAACTTCGTAGCTTTATTCATAACAAAAAAAAATTCTGAAAAAGGCCGGTTACACATCAGCTAGTTTTGCAATGAATATTTGAACATTCGATGAACAAACTCCAACCACCGGTAGAAGTGCGTTGTGGGTGTGTCTCTGGGTCCGAATTAAGGTCAATTTTTCCTTACTCCTTTGGTTGGACAGAGGCAATGGGATCGTTTCCCACATGTGACCGATTCTTTTTTATTTTCTATGTCTTTCATATCATATTTAATTTGGGATTTTATTCTCAAAAAAAATTTTGCTATTATAGTTATTGTTTAAAGTAAGAAGTGATTATTTATTTATTACCATATAAATACACGTGTATTTAGGGGTTATGTCGTAAAACATGGAACAGTATTTTATATTTAAGATGTGTTTGTGAAATTACATGTTAATTTGGTATAAGGAAAATATTTAATATTTTTTAATGATTATTTAATTTGTTTTGATGGAACCAATACTTTTTTTTTTCATTAGGGAATTTTTTTACTATTCCTTAATACCAGTTGTTTCTGCGATCCATTCTCTGACGCTAGCTATTTTTGCGTACACCCCTGGCATGTCGGCTTCTGCACAGCCTACCCCGAAGGAGACAATGCCGATGAGTTTCTTGTTGAACGTCAGTGGACCGCCGGAGTCACCCTGGAAAGTCATTTAAAAGTCATTATCCTGGTCACTCTAAGGGAAGTAATTTGGAAATGATTATTGCCCACTGGCGATGTAAGCACTAATAGCGGACAGTGGCGGTTTTTGGTCTAAATTATTCTGATGTCAACATAAAATCGATTTTAAACAAAAGAAAGAATAAACTTAATAATAAAGGTTTTAAATAAATTTTTTTTAGTCATAAACATATATATATATTCACTCTAAGTACTTGAAATGATTATTGCCCACTGGCGATGTAAGCACTAATAATAGCGGCGTGGCGGTTTTTGGTCTAAATTATTCTTGATGTCAACATAAAATCGATTTAAAACAAAGAAAGAATAAACTTAATAATAATAAAGGTTTTAAATAAATTTTTTTAATATAAATATATATATATATTCACTCTGTAGCGTAATTTGAAATGATTATTGCCCACTGGCGATGTAAGCACTAATAGCGGACAGTGGCGGTTTGTGGTCTAAATTATTCTGATGTCAACATAAAATCGATTTTAAACAAAAGAAAGAATAAACTTAATAATAAAGGTTTTAAATAATTTTTTTTTAATATAAATATATATATATATTCACTCTAAGGGAAGTAATTTGGAAATGATTATTGCCCACTGGCGATGTAAGCACTAATAGCGGACAGTGGCGGTTTTTGGTCTAAATTATTCTGATGTCAACATAAAATCGATTTTAAACAAAAGAAAGAATAAACTTAATAATAAAGGTTTTAAATAATTTTTTTTTAATATAAATATATATTTTTTTTAATATAACATATTTTTTTATAATTCTTATTAATCTTATTGCATTATCATGTTTCTCTAGTAATATTTTAATATAATTACGAAATCTTACTTAAATTTTTTTATCAAACTTAAAATATACTTGACCAAATTCATATTCTCTACATAAATCCATGTACAATGTGACCTTAGAACGGGGTACCCCAGTAAGGTTATATTTTTTTGCGAACTTTTGGTTAAACTTAAAGAAATAAATAAATAAAAAATAAGAAAATAAAAAAAGGGAATTCCACCATGAATTAACCATTTCAAAATTAGACATAAGAAAAACTTTTAAAGACTAAAATAAAAAGCATTCATATAAAAATGACAGGAAAAAGACGAAAAATATCGCACGATAACAGCGAATTTCCGACACCGTTCTACACCGTATTTATGTTGTATGAAATATCTCATATGTTTTTTAACCTCATATGTGCGTTCCACGATTCGCACATAAGGACCGTCGCGCTGTGTGAGTCTTGTTCGCTATAATTTTTCTTTGGGAATTCACTGTACAACCGCTCATTAGTGAAAACCGCCGTTAATTGTGGATATGATTCTCCATACAGCACCCCAAAGATGATATAGGCCCCGAGGGAAATTATTTTCGTAATGTAAAAAAATCGTTTATTTATTTCACACCACTGTTTGCCCCATAGATAAAATAGCCAAGGGAGATGGGCCAGGAACCATTATTAGTATAAAACTGCGGGCACAACGTGTGTCGTCAACATCGTTCACCCATCGTTCTTTCATTCTACATGGAAGCTCTATTTGGATTCCTCATTGATGAAAACATTGTTGTCTGTTAAAAAAAAAATGCTAAGAATGTTATATTTTAAATGTAGTTTACATGACCATCTTAGATCATACGACGTACGTCTTGAATACTTCAACATTAATTCACATAAAATTAGAAGGAAAATGATTGATTCAATATATTTATACAATATAATTCACCGTCATCTAGGTACTATATTATGTCTTAGCAGTATTGAAATAAATGTACTTAATTCCTATTGTTCAAGACGCCATAGCACATTCCACCTGAATACTTTCAGAAATAATATTGCCTACTTTAGTCCTCTGTCCCAAATGTGTCGACTATATAATAAGATAGAGTGTGCTAATGTACACATTTTTGTTGATAATGTGTACAGTTTCAGAAAAAATGTCATTATAATAATAATAATAATAAATGGATTATTTCTATAGCGCCGTTTTCGTGAGATAAACCCCTCAAGGGCGCTTTACAACATAATTTATCTAACCTATACCTTATCACTTAGACTTATATATAATATTTTACATATTAGATTAATTACTAATGGCTTACAGCTAAGATTTATAAATAGAAAATACCTAATTCAGACTTATAATTAGTGACTTACATCTAAGACTTATATATATTATGAATCACGTGTGTCTTTCTTTGTGTCTCTTGTTTCTATTGTAACAAATTATGTATCATTGAGTGAGTTTTTATAATATTTTTGTTTGTGTATCCTTTGTCTAATTATTTGTAATTTTATTAAATTTGTCTATATCAATTAATTTTTTTTTTATAACTGGATTGTTCTCACGTAAATGTGAGCATCTGTAAAAACATAATTTGATGCACAACTATAAATATATAATACTTCTCACCAGCAGCCACCTCTGGTCGGTAGCCCCAAAATATCTGAAAAACCATTGACTGTGCAGAAACGGGCGGTCCGTTTGATTCGCCTATCTTAACAAACGGACTGCAATCTTTCGAGGGCAGACGTCGGGTGGGAATGCTGTCCTCGTTCTAGCGATATTTTAATGGAAGATGCTCCAAGGAACTAGCGTCGTTGATCCCTTCGGCACCGGTGCATAGTCGGGAAACACGCCAAACCTTTTCACACGGTTGAAATTTGTCACATGAGAACGGGTCGCTTCTACGACTCGTTCTTTTGTTCAACAGCTCGGCTGTGGAATGCTCTGCCGGCCTCTGTGTGTCCTCCATCCTACAACATGATTCTCTTCAAGACCCAAGTTCACTCCTTCCTATCCCCTAAAAGACACTCCACACAGCATCCACAGAGATGATATAGGCCTTGAGCGAAATAATTTACATCATGGTCTCCTGTGTGGAGTTACTATTACAAAAAAAATCCTTTTTGCAATTTCTTTATAACAGTTCTTATATATATTTTCATTTTCTTTAGGTACTGCTCTTATTTAAAAAGCGTCACGAATTATTTAAATGTTACATACATATATTATTTAAAAAAAAAATCTAACCCGAATGTAACCAATACCCTAAAAAGTTTATATCTATTATATTCCTGTTTTTTTATGACCTAAATGCATTTCGCAACTACGCACAGCGGCACCCGCTTTTGTTTCTACTTCCACACCAAACGCAATTCCATTGTCTCCGCGGCTTTGATAGTCATCATGCTTACATGCTACATCTCCCTCTGCTTCAATTATCTATGGGCATAATCCTCCTTCTGAGTTGCAGTGGGTGATATCCGACGATGCTCAGCAGTAAGTTAGTTGGGCAGAGGTAGAGCAATGGCGTTACTAATCCAAGAACTGTGACTTATTCTTTACTCATTTTCTCATTGCTGATGATCACGACTGTGATCCCCACTCCAATTGCCCTGGTGAACAAGGTTGCTCTACTCCTCGCGGTCCTGCGATGCATGTAAAACCTCGGACACCGACGTTCCGGACGCCTGTGATATTTGGAAACTGCAAATATTGTCTTAAAAAATAGATAATACACCCAGCTTTTGACATTTCCATATATTGAGATGGCAACATGCTACACTAGCGCCTCTAGTTTGCCCGGATTGCACTTTTTTTTTAAAATACCCTTTTTAAATTTTATATGAAATATATTCTGAAAATACATTATAGAAATCGAAAATTCACAAAATAAATATTAAGTAACCTACATTACATGACCTTATTAATTTTTTACTGATACATGAAAAAATATTTAAGAGGCTCTTAGGTTAACAGTTATAAGCCTCGCCGTTCGCCGCTCGTGCTCGGTCTGGTGGTTTAGAAGGGGAAAGAAATATAAGAAGTTTTCTTTAATTTATTATTTTTAGTTTTTTTTTGGCTTACCGTAATATAATATATATGAGGAATTAAATAAGTATTTAATTCCATTTCTAAACCATGAGACCAAGCGAGCAAGGCGAGCGGCGAGGCTTATAACTATTAGTACAAACCCAATAAACCCTTCAATATTTTTCATTTATGAGAAAAAATATTTTTAGATTTCTATAATTTATTAAGACTACATTTCACAGAAAAAATATTAAAACGTAACAAAAAAACCAATTTGTGCATCCTGGGCCGCTAGGGGCGCTAATGTAGCATGTTGCAATGAAAAATATCAAAAGCTGGATGCATTATCTACTTTATGATATTTGCTCCATCGCATCGGTAATCTTCCTCTGCTTCTCTTACCTACAAGAACTTTAACAGGCACGAATTAAGGTTTTTTTTTAAATCATATTTATTTACCTGGCAAGTATCCTTTCCTCCTTTTTTGTATCCAGCGCAAAACATTCTTTCGCTAACATAATTGGCATACTCTCCTTCACCCTTCTTCTTGCATTCTTCTGACGAAATGACTGGTACTTCAACGGCTAGCAAGTGATTTGACGTGGGACCCTGGAAAGTGATGAAAAATAAGGAAAACAATATTATTACATAATAAAAATAACAGTTCAATAATGAGTTTGACAATAAAGTCAACCAAGAAATAAGGGTCTTCTAAAAATGGTTCGATAACAATCTATTATCTTTATTAACTTTAACTTATATAACGATTTTTATGAAGCAAGTCCATAACAAATAAGATTAACAAACTACCCCGGAATTACTTTTAAAAAAAGAACTATTTTCTCTTATTATTGGCATTTGGGCCTAGCAGAATGGATGACGCTCGTTTGGGGGAGGAAAAGACCAAGCCCGGGCGGCAGGTCGGCTTAGGCGAGGAGGGACAGAATTCACTTTAGTTTTGGGACCCGGGAAGAGCTGTCGTTCCATCCTCACCAGAAGTTTGCCAAAACGCTAGTCGGTTAATTGTAGCTATTTTCATTCCAATTTATTCCATTTTCTTTTTGCTAACACAGAAATAATCTAAAATCAGTCAACGTGAATCGTGAGATTTACGCTTTGTAACACGATTTACCACACAAATTACACCAATGATATTACTTGCAATACACAAAGTGCTAAACTAAATCAGATGTGAAAATATCAAATCGTTAGCATACAAGCCTCCAAGTTTGTAGGCAGACTAACGGCCGTTCCTCCCAACTTTTCGAATGATCAATCTAGTGTTTTGTTGAGCAACGCTCTGTTTGCCTGTTTCCAAGCATCTTTTATCGTTGAACATCCTATATTATATATGAAGGTGCCCGCCCACTTTCACAGACAATAAAATGACATCAAATGCGGCGAAAGTATTTTTTATTTCGTAAATTTGACATTTGATGTTTCACCTCGGTGAAAAACAAGACAAAAAGTAGGCTACAATAAACAAAATATGTTAGGTTTTGTCAAGTTTTATTCATAATTATGTTTATCTAGGCGTCAGACGTCACAATATAGGTAAGGACAGACTGGGCCCACGTACGCAACGTATGCGATCCTACGTTCCCAGGCCTACGTGCACACTTGTCCTACGTACGCAACGCAAAGACAGGTAAGGACACGCCTTCCAACGCGTGTGATTGGTGTTTCTAGGTGACGCATCACTCAGTTGATTTGACGTTTTTTTTAAGGTTATGTGTTTCCCTTGTTACTTATTAGAAAACGCACGCATATCTACTGTTCAGCTTTGTAATTAGCATGTCTTGTAATTCTAAAAAGTGATATGCATTTTATTAACAAAACTAGCAATAAACGCACCAGCAAATCTCAAATGAACCGCAATACAACCAATAAACCTCAAAAACATAACCATAGACATAAACTCAAATCGTTGGTCCCATCCCCTCCACCTTCCACACGTCCCACGCCGATGTGGACAGCGCATGTCGGCGTTGCGTGGGGCGCGTGGGATTGCGTTGCGTGTGACAAGTGTGATTCTATAGCAACTATTTTCATATCATATCTATGAACTGTCAGTTGTCCAGATATCTTAATGCGTTGCGTACGTTGCGTACGTGGGCCCAG
>JAHDVE020011031.1:0-63045 GCA_022606495.2 Halesus radiatus
TTTTACTGTTTACGGTTTACTATTTACGGTTCACAGATGACCGTTGACGGTTGACAGTTAACAGTTTACGACTTACTGTTAACGGTTTACGGCTTACATTTCACGCTTTATGGTTTCTGTTTATGGTTGACGGTTCGCGGTTGAACGTGGACGGTTGACGGTTGACAGTTGACAGTTGACGGTTGATGGTTGGTGGTTGATGGTTGTTGGTTAACGCTTAAAGGTTGATGGTTGACGGTTAATGGTTGACGGTTTACGGTTTTCGGTTTACAGTTTAAGTTTTACAATTACGGTTTGCAGTACACCACCACACAAGTAAGAATCTCTTTATTCTTCTTTATCGGCTGTTTCACATTAACGTAAATTGAGTACGGGTTTGATATTGATATTGCCAATTAACATAAGATCTTTCGACTCCTGGGGCCTAAACAGGCCAACGAAATTATTTCTGTTCAAGAAAGAATTTCGAAAATTTTTGAAAAAATTTCATCCTAATTTCATCCGAAGTAATGTAAAAATTACCTTACTTAGAACATTCGGTATAACTAACTCTTCAGTTGTTTCAAGCATAAACCTTTCCCGCGTATTAAAGCATCCACACTGTTATTGTTTACATTAAAAGGAAAAATAAAGAAATAAGTTTATGGTTGAAAGATCGATATCAAGAATTTCCTTAGAAAAGTAATGTACCTTTTCCCCGGTTAGTGTTGATGGGTTTTTGACTAGTATTCATAATAAAACAATAACATAATATTCACGCTGGCTTTATTTTATCAATGAAAAAATAATAAACACATATTACAGCAATTTAAAAAAAAATTGTTTGTGCAAAATAATAAAATGTGATTTGACTTTATAGACCATAAAAATGAAATCTATAGGAAAAATGATATGCTACACGTGTGAGTTACTGAATTACCCAAGTAAACCAAATTCTACACACTACTGCTTAAAACGATAAGCATTAAATAATCATTTCGACCAATTTTGAAAATAATAACAAATTGGTTACTAAAAATGAAAACAAATGTAACAAAAACATCTTTTTTATTCTTCGGAAAGACAAATATTTCCGAATAACGAATAACCTGGCAATATTATTAAAAAAAAACTGCTACCACCATCATTATAAGCGGAAGATCTCGTTTGTCCAATGGTGGAGGACTTGGGTTCCAAACCTAACCTTACCTAACGGTTCCAAATCTATGAATATAATTTAATTTGCAACTTATACATAACTCTAACTGCTTTAAAGCAGCTGAAAAGTCGAATGGTCTGGTTTTATGAAATTTGCACATTTTCTCAATTTTTTTTGGTTAACGCAGCTATTTTAGCTCTATATAACGAAATTTCATCACACGTTATAGAGTTTTGAAATATCCATTCATATACGAGTACATACAAATGATAGTCTATTAAGTCAATATAATATTTTTGTGAAAACGATTTGAAATCCGGGCGAAACCGGGTAGTTATAACATAAAACTCATTAAAAATAAATTATTATTAAATTTTCTTATATTTTTAATCGTTATAAAATAAATAAGTTAATAGTTTTACGAATTCTTAATAATTTGCTTCACCTGTCCACCTACAAAACTTCATTATTTTCTGAATAAAGCAAATGCATTTTATTACCAATCTCCATTTAAAAAATGACAAGTTAACAATAAATAGGTTAAAATAAAAAATTAAAATAATCAATTAATTTTCAACAATAATAATGAACAGCTGATGTCAAAAATATAACCTGAAAATTTTGAATTTGGAAGGAGCGACACATAAATTGAGTTTGAATGAAACTTTGCATTAAAAATTGAATTTAAATTGTTCTAAATTAGAAAGGATTTGAGTCACGAGAATTTAAAAAAGGAATTGGCTTACTTTTGAAGTTGATTACCGAGCGCTTCTGAAAGATTCTCGTGCAAATTAGTTCCGCAATCCTCAATGGTGATGCTTTTTTTCAGTCCCCTCAACAAAACCGGCATTGGCCATATGAAAAACAAATATGAAATCGGATTAACGCGGCCATTTTTGTATTGACTTTTACAGTCGTCTAATTCGGGAAGATTCGCGACATTGCCACGATTTAAGATGCCCGCCATCGGAAAGGCGCCGTTTTGAACTGGCGGGTGATATTGCGCGGGTAATGTCAAAGACATATACGGCTAGATCCTCATCAAGAATGAAATTCTGCAGGCAAAAATGAATGTTATCGTCTTTGCCTTTAGGGTGATTATAGTATATGTACACGGTAATCAGAAATAGTAGGTTATTACATAAATTAGCAACTTTATAATATTTTTAATTTGTGTAATATTATCAAATACTGTACAAATATGACAATACTCGCATTTATCATACATTAAGATGGCGACATGCTACAATACCGGCGCGAGTTGGCGGAATTTGTCTTTTCCATACATTTGAATAGACTTTCTGTGAAATACATTCTTAAAAAAATATAGAAATCCACAAATCAAAAACATAAATATTAGGTGCCCTACATATATAAATATGACTTTACTCGTTTTTTGCCCAATCAAATATCATAGATGTCAAAATACTACCAACATGACATCCATGTTATTTGATTATACGCGTAGCTTTGTCAAAATACTGACAACATGCTACACTAGCACGCTCTAGTGATCCGGGCTATAGCGCTTCCGGACTGTATTGCTATTGTGATAAATATTTTATTCTCTTTCTAAACAATTTAGACAGTGCGCGAGCAGCGAGGCTTTAACTGTTAATGCAATCCTAATAGCCTCTTTAAAAAAAAAAAAAAATATATATATATAGATGAGCAAAAATGGATTAAAGTCTTATTTAGACCATCTAACAAATACTCTAAAATGTATGAAAAAACCAATTCGTACAACTCGGGCCGCTAGAGAGTGCTAGTGCCATCAAATGTCATGAGCTGGAGGTATTGTCATTTTAGAGTATTTGAAAATATTAGACACTGCAATATACTCGTAGTCATGAATGGTGAATTCTTGAAATAAGTGGAAAAAATGGTAAGGCTATTTGAAGAATATTGAACGTAAGAAATACCATTAAAGGAGATCCACTTCCTGAAATTCAAACGAAATCACGCACTCCTTTTGGAGGTGGCGAAAAGGTTGAAATTCCTGCTTAGGCCGCATGCTTCGATTTACGAAAACAAAAAAAACATCACAAAAATGCGTGTTTTCTTTTATTTCGTAAGCTTAGCCATAAATATTACAATATTTTTGTTCATATTGTACTATACTTAATTTCCCACATTGAACAATATGACAATATCCGAAAAAGGGTTCGTAAGTAGGAGTTTTTTTTTAGGTATGATAATAATAATAATAATAGTTGGATGACTTGTATAGCGCCGTTTTTTGTGAAAAATCACCTCAAGGGCGCTGTACAAATATTTCTTAACTAATTAAGTACAAACAGATACAGAAAAACATACTTACCTGGCAGGTCGCTTCAGATGAACACAGTTTTAGAAAATTTTATTTATAGAGACGATAGTTTTACATGGTTATTTGTTTCTCCTTTTCTATTGATGTTACATTCATTAGATGATTGGTGGCACAAGAAGAGCTGGGATTTATTGAATTATTGGTATTAATTTTTAGGACTGGAAAGTATTCATAAAATGAATTTTAGGACTCGAAAATATCTATAAAATTACCTTAAAAAGCATAAGAAGCCCTCAATAAACATTAAAGTTTTATTTTTATTTATTTTAAACTTTGGTTATTTACAGTGTTGCGGGCCGTGGACGCATCTGCGCACCAATGCGTGAATTTTTAATTAAATTTAATTATTTTTTTTATTTTTTTATTTATTTATTTAATGACTTTAGGTAAGCACCAACCGGCCAGCCTAGCTAAGCAATTTACAGGTGAATTTATTCAATTTATGGATACGACTGTCTGAAAAGATGTGTTTTAAGTTTAGTTCTGAATTCTGTCGAGTCTTTGATAATTCTTAAGTCATGCGGCTATATTTTTTTCTAGACTTCGGTCAAACCAAAGGCCAAGATGTGTTCTAGCCGCAGTATTTAATTAAATTATCTATGATATTTCTAGGCTACAAATTTTGATGGCCTAGAAACGAAAAACACATGACTTTGCATTGCATCGCCTTAATCGTTTAAAGTTGAATGGAGTTGTCATTGGAAATAATAGAGGTAATTTGCTTGTTATCATCGCATAGCTACATACAGCACAATATAAAGGCCATCGCTAGAAGGCTTAGGTCTTAAAATTCTTTATTATCACAATGAGTGTCAACCAGTAACTGCATTAGATATTTATAAAGTGGGCATTTTAATATTTACAGATACAGGTGGAATGCTAAAATTATTGCAGTGAAATGTTTTGACTTATAGTAAAACAATCGGAAAAACGATTAAGTCACAAAGTGGAATTTTTTAAACGCCCTACCCGTACGAACGTACGTGATACGGCCGCTATATTATCGCCCAAACGCAACAAGTCGTATCCCGTACGATCAGGTACAGAAAAGCTATATCCGAAACCCACAAAACATTCGTATACGTCAAGTTTGTTCCTGCGTAATCTCGTTTAGTATTTCGAAGTCAGCCGAAACAAACGGATTTGTTCGGGTATTTTCGTCTCTCCCATACAAGTTGGTATATTGTAAACACGTATTGTTATTGCGAAATCTAATGAAAAAAAAAGAGTTTAAGGATAAGTAAGGTTAATTGAATTAGGAAAAAAGGAAAACTATATAGAAAAAACAATACATAGATTTTTCATACATGTTTTATTTGAAAACATAATTAAACATAGACAATATTATGGATACATTTGAAACAAACAATATCAAATAGGTACTTACAAGTTGACTAAATAATTTTTTTTTAACCACTTCATGCTTTTGAACGAGCAGTGTTCGCGGGCGGCGCATGTGTCGTATCGCGTCAACCCGAGCGCTGCTCGCGTGTTTCGACTTGTTTACGTTGCATGATAAACAAACGAACTGAGCTCACCAGTTGCCACTTGACACTCGCAGAGGTTTACGCAAATCGTTTCTTCTGTTTTAGCTTATCATACTTAGATTTTATTTTTTATTAGGTTAAATTTTTTTAAAACATTTTTTAATGCTTGTTTTGTTTTTCTGAACTGGACACTTTTAAATTATGTAAATTCTTTAAATAAAAAATAAAATAATCTGATGTTTATAGTTCTACTTTTGTGAAAAAAAACCAAGCATGAAGAGGTTTAAAGTGGAAAAAAACCGGTAAGGTTAATTAATACACATATTATAATGGCACAAGTAAAGACGATATAAATAATTCAAATTTAGGAAATAATGTCTTTAAATAAATGGATCAATATGGATTTGAATAACATTGTCAAAAACAAATATAAATACAATGAAACCGTTTTAAGAAGTTTTTGAAGGGTCGGGAAAAAAAACTCCACACAAGAGGTCCTGAGGGAAATAATTTCCCTCAAAGCCTATATCATCTTTGGGGATGCTGTGTGGAGGGTCTTTTAGAGGATGGGAAGGAGTGAACTTGGGTCTTGAAGAAACCCATGTTGTGCGATGGAGGAAACACAAAGGCCGGCAGATCATTCCACAGCCGAGCTGTTGAGCCACAAGAACGAGTTTAATGTGGGATAAATTGAACCATTTTTCAAATCCAGTCTTCAAGGGACCGAAAAAACCAAACTTCTTAAGCACGAAAACTTCTTAAGAGGGAACTTCTAAAGCGAGTTTCACTGTAAAAAAAATGTTATATAAAACTATTTATTTAATCTTATTAAGAGATTTTTTTCTCTCTTTGGAATCCACCAAACAAAAACAACAATTTAGAAAAATCGTAGTAAAATTTAGAAAAATCGTAGTACAACTTAGAGCAAAATTAATGCAACTATGAAATTAAATGAATATTCTAAAGAGTACGAAATCAATGATTTTTTTGGACTAGAATAAAATAACTGGAATGATATTTCGCATTTTTCATAAACGAATTAATAACGAAATAAAAACTTAACCTAATGGACAAATAAATACATAGATTTTACAAATGATGTACCGTGATGTCTTTTCAATAAAAAATAGTTGGTATGATTCAAAATCAGGAATAACTATACTTTTTATACTTTGTACCATAAAAAATGTGAAAAAAATCTCTTTTGGCACATCAGAAAAATGATTAGATAGGCACTACAAGTTTTTATTTGTAAATAAATTATAATTTGTATTTATACAGCTTTATAAGAAATGTTTGGATAGCTATTATATCTATGGTGAGCACAATAATTATACTTATTAGCTAATAGCAACACTCAATAAATTCTAGTTTTGAAAATGGAATGCAAAAATGAAGCAAAATATTGTGATTTCTATGGTAATACTATTTGCAGTCTTTATATTAGGGATGGGGCATAATCGAAATATTCAATTCTGGAAAACCGACATTAAAATATAGTGATGTTTTGCATGATTTTGACTGCGGTAAGCAAATTAGAAAACATTTATAAAAAAGGGTCCAACTAAATACTCAGTTTTTGTAAACAAACCGAAACATTTGACTTATTTGCCGTTTTACTTAAATTGGCAGCACGCCAAGCTCGCCTCCCTTATTTTGATTTTTTCCCCTTGCGTATTAGGGCATCTCTATGTAATATTTGTCCTGAGGAGGACATTTTTTTAAGGCATTTCAAGCAACGTTTCAATTCTGAATGGCACGATCAAGTGAAACAAATACTCGAGTTGGGTCATGTCAAGAGTCAGTAAAACAGACTATGTATTTTCCGCTGCTCAAAAATTGTTCAAGCGCTGAAACCTTTTAAACATAAAATAAAAAAAATGGCGTTGATTGGCCATTTGATGAAAACATTACATATTAATTTTTGCAAAACATCCCAACGTTAGTGTCTTAGCGAAATGTCGATTGGTTGGTAAAATTATCGATTATTTCGAAACAGATGTCGATCACGACTAACTTTATATCCATAGACAATAATAATATTGCGTGATAAACTTATATTATGGCAAGAAAATATAAAACTAAACAGCATTGCTCGAGGCAAGAAAACGGCCGTTCAAATAATTCAAACTTACATTTACAACATTTTGGGTCATTGATTACCCCAGTCTAATAATAAATACAAAAATAAAACACAAAAACAACAACAAAAAATTTCACACATCATTTTCGTTTCAGCGTGTTTTCAACGTTTCAACGTTTTCAGCCTGACGAATATTAGTTGACATTTGGCACATTATGGCATTCTAAATCCACTGAAGATATAAATCAATAGAAGCGCATTGTGGGCGTGTCTCGTGTGCCCGAATTTTTCATTAATTCGGGTGAATTGATTTGACTTGTTCAAATATCGAAAATTTTCTAAAACAGATAACAAATTTCATTACCTTGCTCAGGGCGTAGGAGTTGAAAGGACTTATGTAAATTGACGACAGCAGTTTTCTTTCAAATCTGTATACATTATAGATAATAGAAACAAGGGAGATGAGCCATGACACATTATTAGTGTGAAATTGCATTCACAAAGCGTGTCGCAAACATCATTCACCCAAACTATGGCAAAAAGCATCTAAGCACAGCGGTGCCCCGCCTTTGATTCTCTCTACACTTCAAATGTATAATTTTCATTGGCTCTGCCGCTTTGATAGTCCGAACAGTTTGTTCGAATCTCGGTGATAGTTGGCATATATCTCCCTTTGTTTCTATTGTCTAAGGTATTTCCATATAAAACTTCTGGGGATTATTTTTCGATTCAGTGTCTAAATCAAAGTGAAACTTATAAATCTTTTGTTCTTTTTTAGAGCAATCCAGCGGGATGCGCGGGGGCCCAGAGGTCCGACACAGTGGCAGCCAGCCTCCTGGCGTGCCCCAGAGCTGTGCCCGCGGGGAGCAGCCCCAGGTGCACGCAGTAGAGCTCCAGGCAGCGCACGCCCCTGGAAGATGGAGCGGCAGGACCTGGGAAACATGCCGAAGTCAGCTTGCTGGAAAATAAGACAAACGGAGACAGGTTAGGTAAAGTTTACTATTTCTTGCTATGTTACGTAATTCCTGATTCCCGTAACCCGTATTGAATGGTGGAAAAAGTCAATAGGCTCTAATTAACCTTATCTATGCAGATGTCACATATGTGAGCCATAAATTCTCAGTAAAACAATATAATATAAAAAGAGATAACACGTCCAGCTTCTGACATTTGATGGTAACAAGCTACACTAGCACCTCTAGCGGCCCGGGATGTACGAATTGGTTTCGTTCATAATAGCTTATCTATATATCTAAAATCAATGTAAGTTTGTTTGTCCTCGATTTTTCGAAAATTACTTCACCGGTTTCACTGAAAATAGCACAGTTTGTTTTTATTAGTGCCAGGAAGGTTTAGAGAGTATTTTGAATGAAATCCAATATGTAAAATTGCTGCTATAACGTTTTAAAATTAGTATGAAAAACATTGAACCCGCCATGTTTTATTTAGGTTAGCCCGTAGGTATAACACTCTGGTTAGCCACAGATTGCATATTCAAAAGAAGAAGGTTTTTGTGGGTAGAATATTTTCAAAATGGAAAACACGAGTAGGTACCTACTTAAGAACTTTATGATTTAGATATATTTTGAAAAAAATAAACTTTTGGAATGAAATAAAATATTCAAATGAATGTTTCTTTATTTAGAGATAGTTAATTTCGCTGTCAAATCAATTATAGCACCCTCATGACAAGTGAAAAATCTCGAGCAAGGCCGGGTACACATCAGCTGGTTTGTAATAAATTAAAGAAATCGAAAAATATACTATGTATTATCTTGGATGACGGGTGAGGGTGATAATGAAAAGACACTGGACAACCGTGTATTCTCTTTATAATAATAATAATAACAAAGCATTTATATAGCGCAGTTTTGTGTTGTTTCACTTCAAGTGCGCTTTATATGACTACTTCAGTTGCACATTCATTTCACTTTGAAAACTTCTCCATTCCTGCCGGTCTTGCATTCTTCATCCCCATACCATCCAGTACCTCGTCTGCTCGATTACTTGTAAATACTGTCAGGCTAACAAGTATAACAAACATCTCACTCACCTGTAGTACTGCATGGGCGTGTGGTTGTTGCTGGGCAGCACGGGGGCCGTCAGGGGTTTGGGTTTCAGGGGCGCCCCGCACGCGTCCTCCCACCACAGCAGGTGTGCGTAATGCAGGGATCCGTCCTTCCACATGGTGGCCAGGTGACCGGCGCGCACGTTGGCGCAGCCCCGCTCCACCATCTGCCAGATCTGACACAATATTTGAGGTTAGGTTAGGACATACACAAGTCACAGGGAAATCGATAGAACAAACTAGTAATGCCATAAACTTGCTTCTCCTTCTGCTTGCACATTCTATTTAGATATAAAATATAATATTAAATATAATAAACTACAGATGAACTTGGAAGAAGATAAGTGCAGCACTTGTATCAGAGAATAACAAACCTTTCTCCTGGACAGCATGTGGCTGCAGTCCAGCAAGGAGGGGGCGGTGAGGCGATGAGTGCTTCGATCCACATAAAGAAAGTGCACCAGCCCCGGGAACTCTTCCACGAACTTGCTCATCATCGGAGACGTGAACAATGTTAAGGAACATTGTACTTTGAAGTTGACAAATGGAATATTTGGATGAATATGGCGAAACAAATTGAAAATAAATATATAGTATGGGAAAAAACATATTTTAAGAATAAAGTATTCAAAGTATGCAAATTACAAAATGGTGGTGGTCTTATTTATTGACAGTTAAACAGACATTTTTTTAAGTTAAAACTCCCGTTCATGATAGAAATTATGATGCAACCTGAAAATAGTTACACTAATCAAACATAGAAAAGGCTGTGCTAATTTCATGATGCCAGAGCTCACATTCAGGCTACAGTTAATAATTAAACTGTGAAATAAATATAGCATTTATGAGTAATAATGATAATTGAAAAATTTCACATAGTGCTGTTTAGAAAAAAAAACAATCACCTTAAGGGCAGTCATAAGTTAAATAATAGTCTGGGTGTTAGTTTTGATTGTAAATTTTCATAAAATGCGTTTCATGTGTGAAAGTATCTTATAAAGAAAAAAGGATATGATCCGAGCGTGAAGTTGGTCATCGCCTTGACCCGCAAAAAGTCATACAGCGGCCCCAGTCTCGAATGCACCGCGTCGAACGCTGCCGAAGTTTCGCCGATCGAGGGAGTGAATCCCTCGCATTGCAGCTGGTACGCAGTCCTCAACGCGAGCCGGAGGGGACACAGGGCCGCTTCCGCCCCCATCCAGCTGACGCTCGGCGAGGTTGTGCGGGTTATTTCGGAAGTTCTCTTTTTTAAAGTTTCCCAGTGCGTTTGAAGCTTGCGTTGCGGAGAGTCGGGCTGATTTTTACTTTTCTTCAGACAATCGAGGACCTGAAAAGAAAATTAACATAGTAGAAATTATAAAATATGAATTATGAATTACAATAAGAAGCTCAATGATCCGAGATGGCCTTAGAATCGAACTGCTGCTTCTCTTTATAGAAAAGTCGCAATTGAGGTGGCTTGGTCACATAGTAAGAATGCCAGAAGACTGAATTCCACTGAAAATGTCGAATGCAATTCCAGAGGGAAGATGTCTATTGGGCCGCTCCGGGCAAAGTTGGGAGATGCAAATCCAGAGGTTGTACAAGGAGAGGCTGGGCCTACTATGGACGGTGATCGCTGAACTAGCGCAGGACAGGGACTCCTGGGGGTGCCTTATCAAGGTGATGGAATAAGAAAATCGTCATTCGGCATGCAATACAGTGTGTACCAGACGGATGTGGCGCACAGGCGAAGTATAGGGGGCAGCTGATCCCGATCTGCAGAGGGGTGGGAAAGGAGAAAGCACAACCTGTCTAACCCTTTGTAAGGGGGAAAGACTCGACTCTGTAAATTTGTGCAAAATTCCAAAAATGTTTCAAAATTTGTATAAATGCTTCGCACAAACTGAATACTCGGGGAATGCTCTGGAAGGCCTTGTCCGTGTTATGATGCGAGGTTCTGGGTCCAGTGGGTGGCGGTAGTTCGAGGGAGGTTGCCATTTGTCTGTTAAATATTCGATTTTGTGGGGTACTTATACCTCACTAGAACGCTGTCCTGCACTCGCAGACTCCGATCTCGGTGCGCATTGGACGATCTAGCGACGCCGTGTCGCAAGAAAGTCGTCTAGCGATGCACACCTAGCACCTCTCCCTCTCTCACTCCGTCGTCTCGCTCTCTTGTTCATTTCAAGCATTTCCATTTGTGGAGTTGGTGGAAACACTTTCCACCAATTGCTTTATGTTCCTTCTGGTCCGACCCCCGTACAAGTGAACACAATAATTATAGTTGAGGAAAGTGGCCGCGTCAAAACATTACGGGTGAGGCAAACACGTCTGACACACCGCAAATGTACTATAAAATTGTTCAGGAGAGAGAGAAAAAACCACGAGAAACATGTGGTATTGTCCTTGGAAGCGGTGTTACATATCGTCAAAAAAATTGTCATTTTTACTAATATTCGGCACTCTGTGGATGAACATACTTGGAGAAAATGATTATTCAGGCAGCATTCTGCTGATGCGCTCGTATCTAATTTCACAATAAGTAAATCCTTTCTTCTCTCCAAATGAGAATGCAATAGAGCATAAGTTCCCAAAGTGGTCCGTATCAACCCCTGGGGGTCCATATAGTTTTGCAGGGTGTCCATGGCACGGAGAAAAAAAAAAAAGGGATCCACGAGATGTAAATGGGGGTCCACGGATCGGAGTTCATTTAGACTGCTTCATTATTCAAAAAGTAGGTAAAAAAAACATCAGTTTTTTTCATTAGATTTCGCTATAGCAATATGCGTGACTAGTGACGTAACTTGTATGGGAGAGACGAAAATACCCGAACACATCCGTTAGCTTCGGCTGACCTCGAAATACTAAATGAGATGACGCAGGAACAAACTTGAGGTATACAAATGTTTTGTAGGTTTCGGGTATAGTTTTTTTGTACCTGAACGTACGGGATACGGCTTGTTGCGTTCGGGTGATAATATAGCGCCCGTATCACGAACGTTCGTATGGGTAGAGCGGTTAATGTTGGTAATTTTAATTCCTTGAGTTTATCTTCGCAGCGCAGGTCTTTCAAAGGTCTTGGTATTTTAGTGAATCATTTCTGTACCCTCTATATTAGATCTAAATCCTTGGCAAAACATGGACCGCACATTTGGAAAGCATCTTCCAGGAGAGGTCGCACTTATGTTATGTATATATTTAACATGATGTCCGGTGTCAGATCAAAGAAGTCTTTCCTGATTAAGTATGTTATTGAATTTGCTCTTTTGACGATTCCAGAGATATGCGGTTTCCATTTCAAATCTTGTGATTAGATTATGAATCGATGGCACTAAAATACCACTAACAGAAAAAAATTATCTCATTCACGGTACTGCATGTCGAACAACGATATACCAGTCTGAAGATGGCCGTAACAGGAAAACCAGTACAGTAAAAAAAAATATTTGAGAAATGTAATGTCATGGTGTACAGCAGTTTTATTAAGACTTTTATAAAATATTCTATTTAATTTTCTATACCTTCTTCATGGCGGTTTCCAGCCTGGCAAGCTCCGGCCTTAGCGCCTGCACCTGGTCTTGTGCAAGTGGTATAGCGAGCCCGGCCAGAGCCACCAGTGCCGAGTGCAGGGCGGAGGCGGCTGGCCCGGCACCACCGAGCAACAGCACCAAGGTAGCGCCCGGGGCCAGGCGGCGCAGCAGCAGAGTCCAGGGGCTGCCACCACTGAGCATCACTGTCCACGAGAGGGTCTGGCCGAATTCTCCGCACTGGACTGGAATGATCGTTTATTAAACATGTACATGCTTTATGGAATGCGTAGGATTGCACTACACTCCGTGCATCCTGGAATGAATATTTGACTATTATCATTTGACAATCTAGGCACCGTAAATAGCCTACCAATATCCTCGTCATGAGTGGGACTGGGGGAGCGGCTGCCATCGCTGCTGGGCGGTCTCCTGTCCCACTGGTTCTGGGCTCCGCAGCACATAACGCCCAGAAACATCAGCTCCATGGGCAACAGGTCTTCGGTTCCTCGGCTGCAGAATAAAAAAAATACATATAATAAAATAGATGAGGTTAACGAGACAATTAATGGCTTATTCAAGTAGGTATGATATATATTTTTTTAAATACATATACAGCACAAACAGCCGATGATAGCTGGATATGGCCAGGTTCCGTTTCCCTTCCCATTACATAAAGAAGAGCAAACCTGGAGTAGAGCGCCAGCAGTTTGTTCTTGATGAAGATGACGGCGTGCCTGGGGCGATGGGAGGGGGTGAGCAACTGTGCGGATGCCTTGAGCGCGCCCAACGTAGTGGCGGCCACTTCGCTGCCCGTCACCAGTGCCTGCGTGGCACCCAGTAGCACGGCCTGGTCACGCCCAAACAGCCTCTGCCAGCTGGACATGGCCAGGTTCACGCCGGCCCGCTGCTTCTCGTGCTTTAGGCTGGAAGACAATGGAGCCTAAATTTAACATCGATCCACGGAAATTACCTGTTTTTTAAGGAATTCTATAATGACATGTTTTCAGGTTTTCACGGCCAAATTATTTTTTTTTCTTAAATAGTTTTTGGGATATTATGCCGTGTTGGGCTCCTCTTTTAGCCAACGTTTCGGACAGCTTTACAGTGTTCATCATCAGGGCAGATGGGTAGATTGTAGTATAGTGTGTATTTATGTATGTAGCAGTGATACCGTGTGTTAACCCTCTTAGGGGCCGGTATTTCATTATAATTATTAAATTTTCGTCAACGTCCAGTACTAATAGAAAGCGCCAATAGCTGTAGGAAATTAGAAGAGGATGAAGATGCTTTCACAGGAAGAAGATTCAGATACCTGGAGAGTAGTTAAATACAATGTTGAGGAAGCAGAAGACATCGTCGGACCCCCAGCAAGAAACCCCAGTGTAGACTGGCCTATTAAATTATGTACTAAACGTATAAGGTGAATAATAGTAGACAGACCTAAGTGCTTGCGGATGCTTTTAAAAAGGCACAGGCTATATTTTGTGTGATCTGTAAGCCATAAAATCAAAACATTTTCACTTACAATGAGGGATCAGGGCCGCAGAAGAACTGTATGATAGAGATACAAGTGGCTAAAGTCCTCTGCATTTGGCAAACACTGTCTCCGCTGATGTGCACCAGTAGGTACCCCACATACTGGAAATATTTACAGTAATTATTATATAGCATTTTGCACAGGAATATGCAAATACAGTATAACACCTATTTAATATTTTTTAAGGGACTGAAAAAAAAACCCAATTGGAGGGAAAATGTAAAAGGGAGGTATTGAAAAAAAAAACATTTCAATTTTATGTTTCTGAAAAAATAATGTTTTATTAAAAACATTCAATTTAATTTTTTTAATTTTTTGTTAAAATAATCATGTATAGTTTGTTGCATTTTTGTTTTTTTGTTATGTAATTCTCTTTCGAGACTATATAAACATTTAAAGGTGTCATCGTCAATACCACTAATACTTTTAAAGTAAGTTTTTAAACAAAAGCAATATAAAATAAATATAAAAAATAAAACAATAACTTTGTTTACATCACTTTTATTTATACTTTAGCCGACCGGGTTTCTCTACTACTGTAGCTTCTTCAGGGCAGTATACAACTAAACTACGAACTAAGATGCACATGTGTTATAGATTGATACAAACAGGCGAGTGAAGGGCTAAGGGTGGGAGATCAGCAGGTACCTGCTGACCGGGAAGGGTGTGTACTTTGTTTATTGGGAATAATTTAAGGATTGAACTTTTATTTAAATTTATTTGATTATTTATGAGACTACTATTAGTGTTTTTGGCTTTCCTTATTCCTAATGCCTCTAAGTTATCTAGTCGAATGCCGGTTCCATTTTTATATAGTAAACTAGTGCCTGTATTTTTATTGAATGTGTGGTCTGTTTCTAAGAGATGGTTAGCAAATTCGGAGAACCCATTATTATTTAGACATCTTAAGTGTTCTTTTACACGGATATTAACATTACGCGACGATATTAACAGTAATAGTAACTTGTAACTCGTAAGACTGATGACAGACCATGCACCGTTCTAAAGACACGGAGTTCGCCCACCAATCACCGTACGCCGTTCTAAAGACACGGAGTTTTCCCTCCAATCACCTTACGCCATTTGAATATCACGACTCAATCATTGACAAGCGCGCCTAACTCGCATATTTTGAATATTTCCAAAGTAAATCGCGAGAAAAAAAACGTAAATGCGGGAATTAAATGTACTGAAATACCTCTGAACTGAAAAAATTACACGCAATTGCCGGGAAAACGTGAATTCCGGGCACATAAAAACGAGGTTATACTGTATATTACACAACCATTTTGTTATTCAAAGGCATTATCAAACGGTTACATTATGGCTTATTGAAAACACATAAGTATTTGAATGATTATTATGATTATTTTTATGAAGCGCTACAAATGCAAATGAGACGAGTGAGTGCAAAATTTGTTTCCAGACTCGTGACTGACGAACAGAAGGAAAATCGTTTGTCAGTTTGGACGGAATTAAAGGATCGTCTTAAAGCAGATCCGGACTTCATGGTCAAAATTATAACTAGATTTGAAAGTTGGGTGTGTGGATATGACCCTGAGATGAAAATTCAAAGTTCCCAATGAAAAACGAGTGGCTCTCCTCGTCCCAAGAAAGCACGCCAGTCAAAGTCGAATGTCAAGTTCATCCTTTTTGGCTGAAAAAAAAGTTCCTGTCTGTCCGCATCTGCCTTAGTCTCCGGATTTAGCACCAAGCTGGCTCTACCCAAAAATAAAAACCGTGGTAAAAGGAACATTTTTTGACATCATTCCCGACATTGAGACGGCGACGACGAAAGAATCCTTCCAGAAATGCTTTCAATCACGGAATCAACTTTGGGATAAGTGCAACGCTAGCCAAGGAGAGTACTTTGAAGGAGATTAATTCAAATTTGATGTGAGCTCATTACTTTGTTTGTAATAAAATTATTCACAGTATTTGTTTTATCACACCTCATATATTTTTTTAAAAAATTTCTTCAAACGATTGGTAACTTTGTGGCGTCATTGTTAATTAAATAATTAAAAATGTACTTTGTTCACACCACTTTTAAAATAATAAATAAATATATCAACAAGGTGTGTTCAAAAGAAAAGGTGAATTTCGAATTTTTTCGAAAAGTATTTATTTATTCATCAATATCCATTTTCTCCCCTTCAAAGTAATCCCCCTCAGATATAATGCACTTATGCCAGCGCTTCTTCCAATCCTCGAAGCACTTCTGGAATGCGCTTTTCTGTATGGCCATCAGCTCGTTCTTCGATTCTGACTTTATCTCATCAATTGTGGCAAAACGCTTTCCTTTCATTGGTCTCTTCAGTTTCGGGAATAGGAAAAAGTCGCAGGGAGCCAAATCTGGTGAATACAATGGTGATTACGCTGTTGTTTTTGGCCAAATAGTCACGAACAAGCATTGATGTGTGAGCTGGTGCATCATCGTGATGCAAAATCCATGATTTGTTTTTCCACAATTTCGATTGTTTGAGCCGTATTGCTTCACGCAAACGTTGCATAACTTCCTTGTAGTATTCCTTATTAACTGTATTAATTAAATTTAATCAATGATTATTTTAGGAATTGATGTATTTAGTTATTATGTATAGATTGATATGTGTGTATTAATATTTAATATATCGGAAATCAAAGGAGCGTGTCTTAGGATCTGTGATTAATGAAGCGACACACCAGTGGTTAACAGGAGTTGATTTATTTGTATTAGTTATAAAAGCTTATAAATGATTAAATTTGCACAATATAAATTAGAACACAAGATAACTAATAATATGAATTGAATATGGAACAGGAAGAGAATTATTCTATTAGGAAAAACTGGCGACTCTATATAAGATACGCAGATGTCACCACTACTGTCGCCGTGCTACAGGTGACAGCTGTCGAAATAGTAATTCTTAGCAGGTAGAAGCAAGTAGCCGCAAAACCATCTCAGAGATATTTGTAAAATCATTTAGTTGGGGTTTGTCACAACATCGCCTCCATGGTCGAGGGGTAAGGCTCTCGACTACGAATCCGAAGGTCGCGGGTTCAAATCCCGGCGTGCGCAAGTAAATTTTATTTAATTAATTTGTGCTGTTTCACAATTAATTCATTTAAAAATAATATGTAGTATATTTGCACCGTTCCAGAGTGGAAGATACTCTCAGTATCGCCCTGGTGAAAGACCACCATTCAGAATTAAAACGTTGCTTGAAATGGCTTTTAGCCGTGTTTGGTGACCAGATCTGAATAGCCAGGTATTTCCCCACCTTGATCTTCCTCTTCTCCTTCCCCTCCCCAATACCTTCAGCCTCACAACATTCCCCAATTGGGGATGCCTCACTGACTCCAGATGGTTAGGATCAGCTGGGAGTCTTGTGGGGTATACATATAAAAATAAAAAAACATCACCAATGCCGGGTTATAGTAATAAAATGAATAGCACGTACCTCATCAAACACGATATTGGTACCGTCGCGACATTGAACGGACGTGTAGGAATTCCCAAACTGGCAGCTCATGATTTTCTGCGACGTGATGATGGGAGAGAATATCTGAATGACAATGTCGGGATTCAGTTCTCCAACATACCCGCCCTGGTCCTGTTTCCCCGGGAAAATAAAATTACACTGATTATTATGTAATCATTGAAACAAGGGACATAGCTGACTGAATATCCAATGACAACCCTGGTGAACTTTATCAAAATGACCTGGTTACTGTCAATAAGGTGTAATGGGAAATAGCACAATGGACCTATGGCCTAAGTGTTCACGGGAGTTATGCAAATGTTCTCCGTATCAGTAAAGTAATTTTTTTAAAATCTAATCATCATTTTTTTCCATCATCTTGTGTAAGGTATCCATAATCTCCTCAGACCATTGCAGATAGTCTCCTGCAGGCAAAATGAGAGTCTAATTAGACATTTCATTTTGCATTGCTTGAAATGAGACGCAAGTCATGGAAAAAATATTTGAAATGATGACGTCAGTACGGCTCGCCCCGTTGAGTGATCCGGATGTTTTGTTGTTTACATTACTGAAAGTAATTAAAAAGACAATTACAAAAAGTATTAAAATAATACTTCTGTTTAAGTTAATTATAATAAGAAATTACTATAAATAATGAGTAAAAATTCATCTAAAGCTTAGCAATGTTTGAGGTTATTGTGTGGAAATTTTAAGTTAGTTTTTTGTATTTTCTCTTTAAACCCAAACTAAGAACCTATTTTATATATAATTAATATACTCTATTACATTTAAAACAGGTTCCTAGTTTGGGTTTAAAAAAAAGGAAAAAAAATACCCAAAAAACGAGTCTAAATTGTAAAACTTTACTGTAATTATATTGTTTTATATATAATAAAGATTTTTTTAGTTCTTAATTTGGTTTTTTTTTAATAACTTAAAATGAGGAAATCCTCTGGATATTTACCTAAAACAAATAGGTATAATAGACCTTCTATATTAAGGGTCCAGTATAAGACCGCGTATTCACCGCCGTTAGGAATTTTAGGCCTCAAACTTAAAACCACGGACCACCGCGATCCGGCAGCAGGATTGGGGAAATGTGGATAATGTAGACCAAGGCGGATTAAAAAAAATGTTCAGCGTATTGATGCAATACGAAACAAAAAACATTTGCTCTATATTTTTTTCGTTTATTCGCTGTATAAAAATAAATAAATAGAAGCTTGACAGACTTAACTTAGCATCTGTTGGTAATAGGATAGGGTAACTGATGAGAATATGTTTTTTTCAATTTATATATAATATATTAATTATTGTCAGTAGCCATACAAAGTGCCTCCCTTTTACAAAAGATTTGTTTTGTTACTATTTACATATTTATTTCTTCACAGCATAATCTTTTTTTTTAGCTTCGGAAATATTATAGAAATGGGTAACGTGGACCAACTGCTCAGAAATACTTATAAGCACAGCTTTTTGACACAGGGAATTATTTTCATGGATTTTGAATCAAGGAATCCGTTTTTCGATTGTCCACTAGGGGATTCGAGGTGGTTGAAATGAATTGGATGCTTTTTTATATGGCTATTCTATTAGTGGCTTTGGTTTTTATTAATGGTTAAGTAATTCTACTATTACATTTGAATTGGGAACCAAGATGGAGGATGTGAATTAGATCCCGTTTATTAATCGGGAATAAGAATTATTTGTCTTTTGATAATTTTTGGGATTTAGAAACGCCCTTCAATATTGTATACTAAACAGCAGTAAAAATATAACATAGGTAGATAACGATGATTTACAACCCACTCCAGACGCACACAATAAGCTTGGATACAATTCACCAAGTCAATGAAGGCAATAAGAAAAACTGATATTTTGCCGGTGAATAATACCTATAACAGGGAGTATTTTCACAAAAGTCTCTTATCTTCCCCTTGCCCCTCCCCCAAGCAAAGTAGACCAAATATGCTATAATTTGAAATCAAATACGTTTCTAACGACTTAATAATGTCCGAGATACAGCGGTTCTAAATTATTCAAATTTTTTGTAAGTTGTCATTCTTCGCTATTTTTTAGTGTTTTGGTCAATTTTGACAGTGAAGGAGTAATTTTTCGGTAAAGGTTAATCTATTGTTTTTAAAGTAGACTAAAGATGGTACAATATGAAAACAAATTGGTCTCCAAGGACCTATATCGTCCGAAATACAGGTGTTCTAAATAAAGAAAAACATTCTATGTTATTATGATAATATAGAATATTTTTCTTCATTTCAAATTGTAGAATCTTTAGCCTACTTTAAAAAATATTAATTAACCTTCACCGAAAAATTACCCCTTCACTGTCAAAATTGGTTAAACACTAAAAAAAATAGCGAGAAATAAAAAAAAACAAACTTCGCTATTTTTAAAAAAATTATTAATTAAGGGGTAATTTTTCGGTGAAGGTTAATTAATATTTTTTAAAGTAGGATAAAGATTCTACAATTTGAAATGAAGAAAAACATTCTTTGTTATCATTCTTCGCATTTGATTTCAGTTCACTTCCAAACACTTTAATTTCGATTTTGAACCAAATCGGTAGAGAACTCAAAATTAAAAATGACCATCGAAATTACTCAGGTTGACATTAAATTTGACTTCAGCACCCCCTAACATGACTTACGCCGCTTTCTAACCAAATCGGTGTGAATATCTAGAAATTCAAAATAGCCGCTAAAACTATGGATTTTGATAGGCACAGATCGGCATACTTATGTATGCAGTCAGGGGCGTCAAGATTGTAAATTATATGGGCACAAAAAATGTTAAGATTTTAAAAATAATTCGTTCATTCATTAGTTTTGCTGTTGACCGCCTGCAAAGATCTAATCTTGTAGATCTGTACCACGTCCGTCAGTTTTTTTTCAGTGCGCAGGTCTTTTATATTGTGCCGTATAATAAATTAATCACTTTTTGGACCATCTTAAAGAACGCTGCAAAGAAATGTGATTATAACAAAAAAAAATCGAAAATACGTAATTCCTACATTCCGGTGGCAGTTTAACACCTCTCTTCCCAGCTATTCGTCATAAAACAGGCAGAAATATCGAATTTCAAATCGACGTCCGCTCGCTCTGAAGGACTTCTCACAACTGATTTACTCCGGCGAAATAAATCGTTTTATCAACAATCGCGCGGGCCGGAAATTCTCATACAATTTTTGTACGACGGAACTGAATTTAAAAATTCCTGAACTTTGCGGGAATTACAGTGAAAATCTAGATTTACTGAATTATTTTTAATAAACGCTTTTGGTTCTTGATCTTATTTACTCTGAGATTGTGGAAGGATTTTGATTAAATATGTTTGTAATGGGTGCAGTTAACATAACGGCGAAGGCACTGTCGAGCGTTTTACTTGAAATTACTGTAGATATTTCATATATAATATAAAAGGTTACAGTTTAAGAATTTACGTCACTGGAAACCTTAGACACTTTCGTAACTTTCTGTTAAGAATTTGCAGATAAATTATGTGTTGTATTGCTTACGTTAGCATACTGCGAAGTGACGTTTAGCGCCTTATTTGAGTCTTCCCCCTTAATATTATTATTTTGTGGCTTCTTGTTGAGAAAAAAATACTTTTTCTTAGTATTTGATGTCAACAGACATGTAAACATCTTGTGAATTAATTACATATAAAGATTGATCTAATGGATTTGTATGAAAACACGAATTAATACAAACATCTAACAAAGTGGTATCAAAACAAAGCAGATTACCTTTTCGTCCGATATTAAGCCTTGTCCTTTCGCGAGATTCAGTACGTGTTTGACAAATATATGATTCCATTTCCAGTAAATGAGATCGTTCATGTTATTAAATACCAAAATAGCCCTCATATTGCACAAAATGTTAAAATACTCGCAAGCTAATATAGAATATTATCAAATTTGCACCATCTGTCAATATTTTTGACGTCTTCGCAAAACCATAGACGCGATTTATGTTTAGATGGAGGAAAAAAATCCGAAGAAAAAGTTAGTGTGTTAGATGCATAGGTTTTTTTTAAATCTATGCATCAAACGTAGCCTGGCGTAGTCAAATAAAAAATTCTGAACTAAGCATTCATTCTATGGCAACCCCGAGGTCTCCAAAAACTATCATACCCGATCATTGCTGTTTACTT
Organism: Halesus radiatus; assembly: GCA_022606495.2. NCBI lineage: Eukaryota > Metazoa > Arthropoda > Insecta > Trichoptera > Limnephilidae > Halesus > Halesus radiatus. Next base: position 21,789 of record JAHDVE020011031.1, read on the forward strand.
TAGTTATTTATTGATAGTTGCAAATCATTTTTCAAATGAATAGACCAATAAACAGTGGAACGAGGGAAGTTATTTACTGTGTATGCTGGCTCTGTTTAGGTGAATTTCAAGCTAGGAAACTCCTGTCTAACTTTGAAGACGTTTACAAACGCACTACTGAAATGACTGGGAAGTTATTATGGTCTGTTGACAAATTTTATCAATTTCATACATATTTAAACAATATTTTTGTGGGTTTATGGTGATTTTAAAACAATTATATCAATGTACATGATAAGACGGTGGTTAGTGCAGTACCTCCGGATCGGGAGTAGGTACAAACGCGGCGATAATCAGAGGCCTGGGCGGTCTCCGGGGTTCGATCTCCGAAGGGCGAAGATCAGTAACTTCCTGGGCAGAAGCGGGGGTTCACTCGCGGTGCAGAGCCTGGGCGACTTCTGCAATTAGATCTCCGAAGTGCGGAGATCGGACTTCCTTCTCGGATGGAAGCGTAAAACTCACTCGTCGTCAGAGGACCTGGGCGGCCTCTCCGAGGAGCGAGAATAGGAACCTTCCCGGGCGGAAGTTTCAAGTCAACTGTCCTTCCTGGGCGGAAGACTAACACTCACTATCCTTTCGTCAGAGAGCCCTGTCGCCTGTCTACCTGTAGGGATCTTTTTATTACCCGTATTGTTTTGCAGGCCGCTTTGCAGGGTGGCGCATTTACTTTGAGGTTTTTATTGCTGTCCAATAAAATTTCCAAGGAAATGCCGACTTTCTAAAATAGTAATTAAGGTTGGTCTATTTTACGATGTAGTACTTTACATTCGTTTCCGGCTTGACCAACAATAGGCTCGGCTGGCCTTTGTGCTAATTTATTTTATGGCCAGTCTAGTCTGGGAATTATTATTACCTGAAATGCACATTTTAGAAACTAAGTATGTCTGTGAATTTGGTCATTTCTTATAGGTATTACAAAGGATATATCATACATTTAGATTTCAGGTCAGGCTTTACATATATACTCATGTTATTATCCAAGGATTATAGGACGTATCGAATTAAGAAAGAAAAATATTTCCGTACGTCTTCGTGTGGAATTCAGTTTTAAACATAATTATAATATTTTAGATTTCGGAAACTCTCTCATTCTATTAATTGATTGATGGATTAAAGGATTGAAAAGATTTCCTCTTCTCTCTTGCCTTCGTGAATATTGCAGTACAAAACTGCACTCTCCGATATTATTCATCAATCACCTTTACGAATGTGGGTTTTTTTGAAGAGTGAATGGTTTGAAATCAATTTTGGGTAGGTACCTATTTTGCAACCCTCCTGAATCTGAAATGTTGCGACTTGCGACAACATGCACACAAGTTGAGTAGTCTGACATTTGAAAGTAAACAAAAGTCGAGCGCGCTGTGATCGTTCAAAAGGCTTAAAATGGCAACACGAATATGGCTCATGGGCACAATGGTCCAAGTGAATATGTTGTTTTATTTAATAACGAAATCCAGTCCATTTTTTAAATTAATAATGACATCCTAACTTAATTTTCTGCTTGTTTAATTTTTTTTTAAAGTTCGTTTTCATGGTTAAAATAATTGTTAAAGTTTAAATTTTTTAAAGCCCACCAAAACGCACAAAATCTATGGCTTGTTGGGTGTGACGTCAGACGAGCAGTCGGATTAGCGATTCAATAGGCGGTAATCGATATTGTATGGATTCCATACAAAACTTCGAGAACTTTATACTCAAATTTAACTGCTTTTAATTGAAGGAAACATTGTAGAATATCAGCGTCTCATTACTATTGTAGGTGCATTGTACCAAAGTGCAAAAATACATTCATATCCGCAACTAATTAACAATTTATCAGCGTTAAAAGAAATTCCATGGCTCACATTTAATCCAACTTTTTTAAAACCTAAACTGGAAGACTAGGCCATACCTAACATGTTGGTAACAGAAATGCGTATTATGATACGCCCGCATATCTGATATATAGATACCGGGTCCACAGATATTAGCGTTCTGACCGTTCCGAGATATTGAACGATATTTTGATATTTATATCTATTCAATAATGATTTGGTACGTGATAATAATAATAATGATATTTTGATGATTTTTATAGCGCCATTTTGGCGAAATCACATAAAGGACGCTGTAAAAATGTTTTTTTTAACCCAATGCTCTTTTTTCAATTATTGAAATTTAATACAATTTAATTCATTGCAATATTATACTTCTCTTTTATGCAATGCTTGTGTAGAGAAGCGGAGTGTACATATTTCGTTCAGATGATTATATATTTACACAGAAATGTTTCCTAAAGTGTCACAAGAAGATGCTTAAAATAATAATAATAAAATGGTTTAGATGATTATATTACAGAGTTGGTGGTTTAATTAATAGAAAAAATGTTGTGCGTAGCGACAAATTTTGTTTTAGAAGTTAAAATCGTAATATAATACACGTAATGTACGATGTGAAGTAGGATATTTAACATATAGCATAACGATAGCAGTGGTATATTATGTTGTCTATCTCATCACTAACTATAGACAGTCTATCATATCGATAATAAGTACTGGCGTTACTGACCGTGCTCGATTCATTCGATATTCATCGTTATCTAATATAAATAAATCTTTGGTGTCGCCGATATTTCAATAAAAATTATTCCTTCAGTGTCAACAATGAAAAAACTATAAAAATAGCTAGAAATGACAAAATATTACGAATATTTAAACCGTTATGTCCCAGACACTATTAGATCTGCAGAGACCATTTTGATTTCAAATTGTACGCAAATTTTGTCTACTTCAAAAAGTATTAAATGATTTATCCCGAAAAATTAGTCATTCGGTATTCAAAATCGACAAAATCTGAAGAAAGGTCGAAAAACATTTTTTTTTTAATCTCAACCACAAATCCGGAGGTTGTGGGTTCAAATCCTAGCGTGCGCATGTAAATTTGATTTAATTAATCTGCGTCGTTTTACAATTAATTCGTTAAAAATAATATATATAGTATATTTATGGTGCATTTCAAAGTGAAAGATGCTTGAAATGGCTTTAGCCGTGTTTAGCGCTTAGATCTGATTAGCCCGGTACTTCTCCACCTTCCTCTTTCCCATCGCCTCCCCCCCCATACCTTTTACCCTTACAACATACCCCAAAAAGTGATGTCATAGTCCCATTGGCTTTGGACAGTTAGGACTCTTGTGCGGTATCCGCATAAAAACATAGGAGTGTCAAGAGAATTCATAATGCGAAAGTAAATGGCAGGAGAATTATTCAATCAATGCAAAAATGATATGAAAAAACCCTTAACAATACCCACGATGAATAACATAATACCGATAGACTAATATAGCAATATTAGGTAATATCACAAAAGAACAGGTGTAATACAAAAGTATTCCATCCTCGAGCTTTCTTGGCACATGGCTAGAATTTTTTGGATGCGATTTTAACCTTTAATGCTTTGAATTATGTTTGAAAGGCAAATCAGAATCGCTTGCGTTAATAGACTCCATCAGTTTTCTACGCATGCGCAAAAACTGACGCATGTCCAACAGTCCGCGACAGCAATAGACAGGTATTAACTTGAAAAGGTTGAATAAATTAAATAGTTTTGAACTTTAATGGCTTGAAATAAAAATAAATACGAGTATATTATGCATTGTAAGAAATAATAAGTTTGAGGTATCATTAGAAAACCTCCGCTTCCAGAATAACTGAAGAAATAATCATCAAAGTGCCAATGACATTGTTGTTTTGTGAAAGGGGTATACATTATTACGTCGACAAATTCGTTAAAATTGGTATGAATTTTCAAGCAAAACTCTCAAGTAGTCGCAAGAAACAAACATAATGATTTTACGACTAAAATTAACACTGTAAACAGCGAAATTATAAGCCATAAGCATTATAAAAAGCGGAAAAAACCTTTTCTTGTTATAAGTTGGGCTCGAAAGCTGCACGTGTGACGTCAGAAGCTGTAGTACCAACAGAACATGGTGTTTTGATGGTACAGTTTTTAATTCACTTTTATATAACGATTTATATAATCTACGTATAATTATATACAATAAAATTTATATATTCAGAATTGGCATTTGCTGATCTATACGAATATATATTTATTAATTGATAAACTAAAGTTCTTAAAAACTTAAGACAAGATTTTGTGCATAGCGCAAAGGGTAACAATTATTATTTTTATAAACAATAATTATTAATCTAAAACACTCATCCAAATTGAAAAAACCTTCCGAGCAAAGATAAATGTCGCCGGCAGGACTCGAACCCGCACCCTTCTAATGTCCGGTCAGATGCTACAGCCTATCAGGAAAATAAATATAATAAAAACAGTAATTATTGAATGGAACACTAGTATATATTGATTAACTTGGCGGGTTTGCGATAAGCCGACGTAGCTCAACAGTAGAGCATCTGACCGGACATTAGAAGGGTGCGGGTTCGAGTCCTGCCGGCGACATTTATCTTTGCTCGGAAGGTTTTTTCAATTTGGATGAGTGTTTTAGATTAATAATTATTGTTTATAAAAATAATAATTGAATATATATTTGTAAAGCCATTATATTTTTCAGTGGAGTTCCTTATTATAAATGAAGTTTGGAGTCATTGAAGAAGTATAATTTTAATTTATACAAACGGTGTTCGTAAATGTGAATAGAAAGATGAAATGAGGAAAATATTAAATAAATACATAATTTGTAGTAATTTAAAAAATATTTATTAAAAAGAAATGTAGCTAAGAGAAATTGTAAGTAAGGGTACACTGAGTAAGAGAGTCCCACCGGGACACAAGGGGGCACTGATTTTGCTAGAATTTGGAGCACATGCTCTAAGGATGAGAAGGAGGATAGAATTTAATTGGGCGGTATACACGGCAACCTAGAGCATATATGGGAATTTAGGATAAATAGGACTAAAGGAATCGATTGAGCATTGGTTTTAATTTCTTGCTTCCTGCTTCTTCTTGTTTCCTGCTTCTTCTTGTTTCAGTTTCTAGCTTCCCGCATTTATGTTTTGTTTTTTCTTCTCGCCGCTTCTCGCTTCTTTTTGCTTCTCGTTTCCAGTTTTTCGATGTTTCATGCTACCAGCTTCCGTTTCCTCGCTTCCAACTCAAAACAAAAATTAACAATCTAAATTATATTTAAAAAAAAACCAACAAAATTTGAATTGAGTCGTATTTCTTTTGAACATTTTTGTTTAGAATAAACTGTCAAATTCAAACGTAAAGCCTAACCTCAAATCTAAATGTACCACTAAGTACCATTAAATCTTTTGGGCATACAGATTAAAATAATGTAAGAAAAAATAAATATATCTCGTTTTAAATAATCTTTATTGAATTATTTACAAATCATAAAAGAAATTATGTACATATTAGATTAATAATTCCTTACGTTGTAATAACACGGACAATTTTACGTAACTGGTCAAAAATACACGCTTTATTTTGTTCAATTACATAATAAACGCCTGAAATTATATAACCTAAAACATGACCTAATTAATAATCAAAGGCAGCAAATCATTTTCTCATCAAGTCATGGTTACACTCAAACTTATCATTTTTAAGTTGACGTTTGCACAAATCCAAAACAGTTCTTAAAACTTATACTAAAATAATCATTTTTACTCAGTTGCTGAATAAAAGTATTAAAATACGCATTAAAATATGTTTATTTGTGAGAACAATTCATAAGACAATTAAATAATTATATTAAAAAGGAATTATATTATTAAATCGATCGTGCCATTGCTGAGAAAATGTTATCGAAGGAAAATTGTTGAGCGTTTCTGAAAATATTCAAACACAATGATGTTCTATTCAGATTTAAAAAAGTATTTACCTTTTTTCAGGGTTACTTATACAGAATACATTACGGGGAAAAAACATTTTCTATGCTACTGAAATAGCAGTCGCTAAGAAATATGTTTCGCTCAAATCATATAAATACATACATTAATAAACAACGCCTTCGCTCAAATCAAACTACACACCATATCATGTTTTATAATATCAAAAAATAATACAAATTAATTTATAGGTAATGAAAATTTATCAGCTCATTTTTACATGTAAAAAACATCAGAATCACCAGAGCCATTTTGAATATGTAACACAAAGTTTATGAATAATTTAACGTTAAAAAGATTTCAGATAAATATCATTATTTGGTTCTTTTTTTTTAATAACAAATAGACACAAATGTAAACTTAATTATTGTATTTATGAAAAAAATATAAAAATATTCATATACTAAAAATCATTTGTAAAAATACAAAAAAATAGTGCACATAGCTTATCACATTATTTAGTATTTAATAAAGAAAATAATGTCATTTAAAATTCACTTAAATACTGCATAACAAACATGCCATCGGTGGCGTAAAAACATTCAAATACGAATGTAATTATTCGAAAAATTCTATTTAAGTACTTTTTAAGATATCGGCAAATTTGCTTTAAAATTCCGTCTAACGGCTTCTCACTAGCGACGAAATTCTTAATAATTCTATGATTCAATAAAATATTTATCCTATAAATCGTAACAAAATCGAACATCCAGCTCTGCTGCCTTAACAAAAAAACGATTTTCTTTTAACATTTGCTATACACCTTAAAACGAACATTTTAAATCAGTCGGATCTTTGAAGCAGCTGGGAAATGTTAAGATTAAATTAAAAAATGTTTGGAAAATTTTATTTCGAAGTTGATTGATGGAAAAATATATTTATGTCAGGATTACGAACTCAATTTCAGATTTTGTTATGATTTATAGGTAAGTATTCGACTGAATATTAGAACCATTCATAATACTTTAACTAGAATTTGGACATTAGTGTGGGAGGCTATTTGCCTACTTACTCATTTACGTTTAAAAAAAAACAGCATCAAAAATAAGTTTGAGGATGTTTTAGATTATTTTGAAATCACTAAAAAATATTTGAACTGTCATCAAGTTGTACACTTCCCGGGAAAGCTGCCGAAGGCCATTCTGTCGAGTTCTGCCGAGTCGACTTCTTCCTTGCACGATTCTCTGGCCATGGTCATGAGAGACGTGGCCATTCCTTGGCCGGAGTCTGCGACCATTCGGTACAGGAAGCCGTGCTGTCTCAGGAGCTGCATCGGGCTACCGAATTCGACCAGCTGGCCCCTCTCCATGACGATCACGCGGTCTGCGTCCATGACCGTGTTGAGACGATGCGCTATCGTCAGCACGGTGCGGTCGAAGAACTTCTCACGGATGATTCTCTGAATGAAGTGATCAGTCCTGTTGGAAGTAAGAAAACCATTAGTGGGAAAATAATGCGCATTCTGGGAAGACTTGTTTGCGCCAGTCTCGAAAAAGACCCTGCCTTTCGGTACAAATCACAAATGTAGCAATCAGTGCCACCTGTTGGTACCTCTAATAATTAGTACAACTTTATTAATATCATAGTGTATTCAAAAGAAAAGGTGAATTTCGAATTTTTTCGAAAAGTATTTATTTATTCATCAATATCCATTTTCTCCCCTTCAAAGTAATCCCCCTCAGATATAATGTACTTATGCCAGCGCTTCTTCCAATCCTCGAAGCTCTTCTGGAATGAGCTTTTCGGTATGGCCATCAGCTCATTCTTCGATTCTGACTTTATCTCATCAATTGAGGCAAAACGCTTTCCTTTTATTGGTCTCTTCAGTTTCAGGAATAGGAAAAAGTTGCAGGGAGCCAAATCTGGTGAATACGGTGGTTGAGGCATGATTACGGTGTTGTTTTCGGCCTTTTTGTTGGAACTCTTGTCCGGTATTCATATAAAAAATAATAATAATTTCGCATTTTTACATGATCGTGGGTTTTCACACATCTACGTGTTCAAGACATAGCAATAGATACATTTTATAAGCAATGTTCTGTCAGATGTGTGGCACATAGACGAACTGTAGTGGGCAGATGATCCCGATCTGTGGAGAGGGCTGGAGGGGAGAGAAACATAACCTATCGTTTCCCCTACAAGGAGGAATGATACCGACAATTATGACTTTTGCTAATTTGCACAAAACTCCCTTTTGTGCAAAACTTCTTTGCACAAGTTTGCTCTGTGAACCTTGTCCGTGGTTGATGTGAGAATCTGGGCCCAGTGAGTGGTGGTAGTCCGTGGGGGGGGGGGGGGGGGTTCCAGGGTCAGCGGTGGTCAGAAATGATGGAGAAGGCAAGTCGGTTGATGCAGAGAGAGGTAGGGCAGTCGAGGAAGCGGAAGTGTTGTTGGTATGAATGTTGCTGGCTGACTGGGGAATTGCTTTTTTCGACCTCTATTTATGCCCTCCAACCAGGCGCTATACTGAGCGCGTTAGTTGGATTTGGACACCCCTCTGTGTCACATAGCGCCGTGAATGTTTTATCCCACAAGACCTGTCTCCCTCGCACCACGTTGCCTCGCTCTCTTAATTTATTTGGTCATTCTCAAGAGCAGTGACGGGGCACTTCCTGCCACTTGCACAATATATCTCATAGGTTATACAATTCAAATATATATTTCGCGCTGGTCCCGGCCCCGTACAAGCGCCGACAATATATACAAAAATTATAATTTTATTATCTAATAGAAAGTGGCAAAGACGTTCGACACAAATATATTTACTGAAAGTCTGGCATGAGCAAAATACTTTTTTATGGGATCTTTTGTGATCGGATGAGAAAAACAAATAGTTTGTGGACATACTGTTGATCCATGCTAGCAGTGGCCTCATCCAGAACCAGGATCTTGCTGTTCCTCAGGATGGCGCGTGCCAGGCAGACCAGCTGCTTCTGCCCCATGCTGAAGTTGGATCCCCCCTCTGACACCAAGAAGTCCAGAGATGGCACTGCATCCTTCAAATCCACCTGGAAATTATGATTTTGATATTAACAAGTTCTCACCCACGCGTCTATAATTTGTAGGTACCGATGTATTTGAATATGCAATCTGTGGCTAACCAGAGTGTTATATCTATGGGCTAACTAACAACTACTTTCTAAACCTTCCCGGCACTAATAAAAAAAAACTTTGCTATTTTCAGCAAAACCGATCCAGTGATTTTCGAGAACATCGAGGATAAACAAACTTGCATTGATTTTTATAAACATATATAATCAACACATTTATAGGACAAGCAGATGGCATTACCATCGCTGTAATTCACATGTTTGATGCCTGTAAAATATCAATTATTAGTGGGCAGTTCAGCAGGTAGAGCTACATGTTAAAATGATAAAAATATGTATAATTAACTAGTTTATTGTGTCCGAGAAGTGATCAGTAAATTTCATTCCACCATACAATGAGATGTAAAATTTCCTCAGCGAAGAAAACATTAAACTTACCTACGAGAAAAAGGCGCAGCCTGCTACTATGAACACCAACGCTTTTTGAGGAAAGAACTCAAGGAAAGCATATCTTGAACAAAGCTATCGCGATCGGTTGGCACCTCAGTGAAAAATTAGTTTGAAGTTGGATAAAATAATCTTTACTGCCTGGATGTATGAGCAACACTTGTCGTGGTATGGTAAAAAAGAAAGAGATCCAAATGTATTCAGCAGGCCACCTAATTTGTCAGTTTCTGAAATAAATATTATATAATTGAGAATATTTTAAGCTAATTAAAGTATTTGTATGGTGACTTACTGATTCCAGGGCGTTCCACAGAGCTGCGTCATCGTAGTACTCAAAGGGGTCCAGGTTACGTCTCATCGTGGATGAAAACAGAATGGGCTCTTGAGGGATGATGGAAATGTTTGACCTGAGATCCTGAAATCACATTTAACGAAGTCATAAAAAAAATGCAATATTTGTTATTTAACTTGTAGAATGCCATATGGCACATCCACATTATTCCGTTGAATGGCCACGCGCTTTTTTTAACATTAACTTGACACAGGGACCCTGAGGAAAAATGAGGACAATAATTTCCCTCAGGGCGTGTCATGTTTGAGGATGCTGTATTGAGGGTTTTATGAAGGAAATGAAGGAGGGAAAGTTCTGGGAAGGAAAAAGGTATGAAGAGTGGGTAGGAATCTGGGGTCAGTGTGTCCAGGAGTGATGGACATATGAATCCATCCCTCCCACCGCAGTGCACGGTGATGGGTTGAGAGTCCGCTGGAGAGGTCAAAGGGCGTCTCCATACCCGGCCCGCCACACAGTTGGTGGGTAGATGCATGCGCCGCCAAGATCTGGACAAAACTCACTCCATGAACCCGGGCATCCCTGCTAAGTCACTAAACGTAGCGAACCAATCGGGATGACCTATAGTAGAGGTGTCGGTTATGTAATAAATGGTTCCCGGGGTGGCGGTACCCATACCCGCCTCACAAATTACCAAATCGCCGCTATGCCACCGATTCGGAATGATCACGTTATCTAGGGATTTTGAGCCTTAAAGAATGTTCGTACAATACTCAAATAAATGTTATTCGTTTGGCAAATGAGTAGTATTGTGTTTAAAATATTCTCGCTCCTCGTTTATCACACGCGCGCCAACTCAAAAATAAATAATATTCTGTCTCCGATATCAGAGTTTGCCAACATTGACCATAAACTAGTCTCGTGTTTTGTGTCAAGTTTTTATATGAATGTTTTTCTAATAAATACTTGACTTGTACGTAATAAATACCATGAGAGTACGAAAAATATTGTAAAACTTAAACATTTTTGTATTTCTTTATTTAACAATTTTTTGTAACATGAGTAATCATTTCCCTAAATATGTGAAGCCATTATGGGAAAACTACTGATGATACATATAATTTTTTTAAATAGATAAACACATTACCTTGCAAGATGGTGCCATATACAAAAACACCATTTTGCAAAAAGTGAGTAATTACGAAATTATACTCAGCTGGCGCACGGTGAGGTAAACGCAGCAAACATTCCAGTTTATAGCGGTTTATTGGCCGAAAATCTGGCTTTCAAGAGGTTAATCAAAATGTTCGATAATATTTGCTGACAAAGCTGGCGAGTGGCAATCAAAACGATGGGTAGGGATAGAGAATAAAATGATGATGTTGATAATGTGTACCTGAAGAGAAATGTGGCTCATGTCCAGTCCGTCAATCACAATGCTGCCTTCTACTTTAGCCAATCGGAACAGTGCGGATATTAGGGAAGACTTTCCTGCTCCAGTTCTGCCAACTATTCCTACCTGTAATAAAAATAAAAAAAATACACAAAGGAAGTATGTATTATATTATGTATTTATTAATTAAAAACAATATCTATGCACATATCTCACAAAAACATTGGAGCAATTGAAGTGCTTCTTACAGTTAATGGGGCGTACTGTACAGGGCCCGCAGGCACTTTAATAGTAGACAACTGCTGACCCTGTACAAATCGTAAGTGCGCTCAACTGTTAAAATTGGCAGCCACTTTTATTCTGGACCCCAAAATACCCGACAAAAACCCTCGATTCTGTGCAGAAACAGGCAGTTCATTTGATAGATCCTCTGTCTTAACAATGTTTGGCGTCACGTGGTAAAGCTGTCCATGTTCTACCGGTATTACAGTGGAAGATGCTCTGAGGATAGTTCCTGGTACGGTAGAACATCATTGATCCTTTCGGCAATAGATATATATATATAATACGCCAAATGCGCGCTGACATATGTACACGGTTGTCACATGAGAACGGGTCGTTTCTATGACTCGTTCTTGAGTTCAACAACCCGGTGTGGACAACCCATGTTCACTCCTTCCTCTCCTCAAACACCCTCCACACAGCATTCTCAAAGATGACATAGGCTATAAATTATTTTTAGGGCCTCTTATGTGGAGTTAATAAAAAAAAAAATCAAATACCGGGTAACAGAAGTCAATTCTGTTTTTACACTGTTTAGAAATAACACGGTTCACGAAGTGTAATGGTAGTATGTATACGTACTTAGAAAGAGAGTTAGAAAATTTCAAGTGATATTTTTTTGTCCCAAAAATATGAAAACGGATGCAATATTGTCTAACGGCGACAGTGAAAAAATTTATTTACGATTTTTAAAACTTATGTCTCGTTTTTTTTTTAATAAACATAATAAGCAAAAATGTAATATAGTTATTTTTATACTATGGAACCTCCCGTTCTCAATACACAATTCACTGTACCGTATTTTTTAACACGGTATTCTGTGAAATATATCCATTAGCAGACATTACATGCATGCTTCGGACTAAAGATCTCACCACACTTTGTTTCATTACGTCCACAGAAACGCATGTGTAAAGGCAGTAACCTGCAGTCCGAACGCCCAGATCTCCCGTCAGTCCGATGCGTAGATTTTTCTCTGCAATCGGCGTGATATGTCTTTACACGTAAGCGTATGATAATACTCTGCGTATTTGTTTTTTTCTGTTTATGACCTTTCACCAAATGGAGATTCAAAAGCAAAGAATATAAACTTATAAATCAGTATTAGTTAATTTTTTAAAGAAACATTGCAAATAAACTATCTAAACTTGCACTGTTCATACGTAAGTAATTTGTAATTTAATGGGTAATTATGACATGACGTTATTATTTTAATTGGTAAATAACTAGCGATGTCTATCTTATGATATCTATGGTCAAAACTGTAGCAAAACTTTTAAACCGTACGACGAATCACGATCTGTGAGAAATCCCTTTACACGTACACTTCTGCACGGCGATCAGTCGATCAACTCGCCCGCCAACTTGTGGTCACTTTTTTTACTCAAAATAACATTTAAGCCGGCAGGCCGATCTGACGTATCGGTGGGCGCTTTGGAGCAAAGATCGAGGAACACTGGCGGAAACGTAGATGTTAGAGATGCTATTGTGTAAGAACAGAACAAGTGTAAATATATCGGTAATTTTTTTTTGGTTTATTATGACTTTACCTTCCATCCGCTTTCAATATGGAAATTGAGATCTTCTAGAACCGGTTTGTCACCATCATTGTAGCTCAGGTTGACCTGCTTGAAGGTCACGGATCCTCCGGAGGGCCAGCTCTTGGGAGTTGGCTTGTCTAGAAAATAAAATTGTTTTGATGAAAATGAACATTAAAACACAGGTCATGTCCATTATAATAGAAACAAACGGATATATGACGTGGAAGCGTGCCAATTGTCGGCGAACTACGACCAAACTGCACGGACTAAGCATAGGAACCAATGAAAGTTATGTGCTTTGTATGTGGGTAGAAACAAAAGCGGGACACCACTGTGTATAGATGCGATTTGCAGTAGTATGGGTGAACGCTATTAGTGATATTTTTTTGGTATACGTAGTTTGATGCTGATAATGGTTCATCGCCAATCTCCCTTATGTCTATTATCAATGGTGACACTGAACACATTATTGTGATCAGTGACATGCGCACATAGGTTTAAATCAAGGTAGACGGTCTCCATGGTCGAGGAGTAAGGCTCTCAACTACGAATCCGAAGGTCGCGGGTTCAAATCATGGCGTGCGCAAGTAAATTTTATTTCATTAATTTGTGTTGTTTCACAATTAATTCATTTAAAAATAATATATAGTATATTTGCGCACGTTCCAGAGTGGAAGATACTCTCAGTATCGCCCTGGTGAAAGACCACCATTCAGAATTTAAACGTTGCTTGAAATGGCTTTTAGCCGTATTTGGTGACCAGATCTGAATAGCCAGGTATTATTCCCCACTTTCCTCTTCCCCTTATCATTCCCCTCCCCAATACCTTCAGCCTCATAACATTCCCCAATTGGGAATGCCATAGTCTCACTGGCTCCAGACGGTATGGACTCTTGTGCGGTATTCATATAAAAAATATATAAAAAGACAGTAAAAAAACAGAATTAATTGGTATAATTTTGTTTTTATACTTATTTGCTGGGATTACCTGCCACATCAAATGTTCAAATAACAGCTGGATTTATCCACATTACAAGCGAATTACAGGATACATAAAATTTTTTTTTTTTTTTCTACTGCACAATTTTATTGCATGAAAGAAAACCAACATAATATGATAATTATTTCATTAGTAAAGTTGTACTCATCAATAGAGGTACCACCAGATGGCACTGGTTGCTACATTTGTTATTTGTACTGATAGGCACGGCCTTATGCGACACTAGCACAAACGAGTCCTATCTTGAATGCGTATTGTGTACACATGTACATTTTTTTTGTGTAGAATCTTGTCAACATTTGAATATGACATTTTGAGTACTTAGTTCCTGCTTTTGACATGTTATAGTAGGGCAATCGATGGGGCGCGTATGGTGCTGCAATTCATAATTGGAAATTTGTGCGTAGTTTTGAAAATACTTATTGATTTCTTATAATGCTAGGTTTTGCCTATTGCAGTCCTGCAATTGGTTTGTATTACGAATTCAACCGCGACTGACTGCTTTATGGGGAGTGCGCACCCGATTTAACCCACTCTGAGCCTTACTCTCTTCGAAAGTCTATAGGCTTACACTGTTTGTTGGTGTGCCAATGCGTTCCACGTCCCGTTTTGACTGCGAATCGACCTTATTGTGTTCGAAATTAAAGGGGCTTAAAGACGATTTTTGCTCGCAGGTACCTTGTCTGAATCGTTGGCCAGACCGTAATACTCCTTATTGTGTAGGTAATTAAAAGGGTGTAAGGTCGATTTTTCCCTGCGGGAGCACTGAATTTCAAAAGTTACCATATTATTCTTAAAATATTTTTATATGAGTAAGGTAGGGTAGACAGTGATTATGTGTCTATATGGAATGTACACCTCTTATTGTGACGTGAATTAAGTGTTTTTTAGAAATAAGTAATTTTTTTTAGTATATTTCATTACCTCCTTTATGAAGCCCCTGTTCTTGTTCGACATTGATGTACTGTAGCACCCTCTCTACACTGGTGAGGTGCGCCACCACCTCTGTAACCTGCTTCACGCCAAACTGGAATGTGGACGTCAACACCAGCGACTGGGAGATGGCCAGGCCCACGTGGCCCGATAGAATGGACCCTGGAACATGGAGCAAGATGAAGCATTCATGCATGAGGCGGTCAATAGAGTTTCTATCTCACAGTGAATTGTGACTTAAGTACTCAATACAATAAGATAATTTCAGATTTAGGAAAAATGATATCTCGGAAAGGGATATATTTTAAGGGTCGTACCATCGTTGAAGAATATGAATGAAAATGTGACGCACATGACAAACATAATGCATACAATGTCAAGCCAGAACGCCAGCGTGCATCTGCTGGCCAAGAACTGATACCAGGCGGCTGTGTGGACATCCTGGAAGAAACAAATGACATTTGGTAGACAAAATACAAATACAAAACTGTTATTGCACTTTTAACAATACAAGTAAATCTAAATTAATTTTTTTTTCTTCTTTAAATTACCTGATGAGCATCAAACTCGCGTGTTAGCCGTTCCTGGGCTCCCGAAGACCTGATGGTGGCGATTCCTTTGATGGTGGCACAGGCGTGGGAGAACACTGGACTCTTGGCTGGAAAAATTCATAAAAATATGTTCAAATGATACATTCCATCTTTTAAAATACGAAAATTATTGTTTACCTACATAAATAAATTTAGAAATCTAATATATCAACTTGGAGTACATATGTTTATACATTTGTATATTTCATTATTACGCATTATCTCTGCGCGGAAATATATTACGGGGTCGAATTAAAGACAATATACTGCAGTTTTTTAAGATTAATAATGTGGTATACTTCAACTCGACCTCCGAGGTTAGTGGAGGTCACAAAAGGTTAAATTTACCTTTAAAAAACTAAACGAACTGGGAAAAAATAAAACACCATTTTGTTTGACGTAGTTGCAACACATTCCAATTTCGATATCCGTTCTACAGTCGGGATAAGTTTGAACTTTGGACCTGATGCTCTTTTGTTTTGAAATGTTCTACAATGTTACAAAAAGTTTGTTCATAGTTTTCTTATTTAATTTATGAAAACTTGGAGCAAGTGGATAAGTTTGTGTATTTGGGAAGTATGTTTACGAAAGATGGAAAGGCTGATAAGGATATTGAATGAATGATGGGGTGAAAGGGGTAGGAGTAGGAGAAGTGCTCTGGGCGATGGAGGGGGGAGGGAAGAAGGGGGTATGGGATACGAAATTGTTATAAGCCTTTTTAATATCTTATCATTATTTTTATTATTATCTGATGTACGGCAGCGAGGCATGGAACTGGCAGAGGAAGGATGAAAGAAGACTGAATACTGTAGAAATGAGATCACTGAGGCGCATGTGTGGTAAAACCGTTTATGATCGTGTGAAAATTGTTGAGATTCGTAAAGATTGCAAGGCTGATGTAAGCGTAATGAGTAAGATTAAGAAAGGGACGCTTAGATGATTTGGGCATGTAGATCCAATGAATGAAGAAAGGCGTGTAAGGATAATATATGACGCGAATGTGAATGGAAGAAGATGCCGGGGATGTCCGAGGAAGACATGGCACGATCAAGTGAATCAAATACTTGAGTCGGGCCATGTCATGAATAATGTCATGATAATATTTGAAAATCTCTTACTACTATCACAAAGATATTGCTTGTGTCGTGATGGAGGACTTAATCCACAGAGGAATTGAAATCACGACGCCTGGGTGGGACCCAGACGAATGCTACCTGATCCACTGAATGGTTCGATGGAATTGCAATATACAATGCAGGCAGTGTAAAAGAGACAAGAGCGCTGTATTTTCTAAATTTTCATTGACTCTCTTGGGACTAGAACCAAAAGATACTAAGTCAAAGGCACACGGTCTTCCATTTAAATCCACGTGGAAGGCACTTCTAGTGGGCATTCTTCATTCCATGGGTATATCCCAGGTGCTTTATAAAAAAAGGATCTGATATATTGACTGCAGACAAGGGTTGCAAAGCCCAAAAAATGATTTAATGAAGACGTAATGTCAATACTGTCAGATGGATACTTACTTATTCCTTCAAGCCGCTTGATATCCTGCGCGGTGCTCAGATACATGGATATAAGGAGGTAGAACAGTCCTAGCACGAGCCCGGTGGGAATGAGGAGCCACCGGTTGGTGATGGACACCATGACCAGGGCGCTGGCCATCAGTACCATGATCTGGATGGCCTCCATCATATCCTTGGGCATCATTTCGTCAATGGTGCCCATGTCCTTCGAGAAACGGTTGAGTATACGTCCTGGAAAGGTGATTACATTTATTTTTAGTGAAAAATTTTTTTAATGAGTGACTTAAACACAGCACACAAATCATCATATTAATAAAATGTCCTCCACAACACAGGTGAACTACTAGCATGACGGACAATAATAGATCATTCTGTGCAAATAAACAAAAACATTGAAAAAAAAAGCAATCCAAATGGCAGGAATGAAAATTACAACGATACAATGAATATCATAAATATTTAATAATAATATCTTTATTGTATTAAATTTAACTATAACTAAAAGGCATGTATAATATGTTAATGTAAGTGCACAGTGGTTTATAAAGTAAAATATAAAATAATATAATAACAGTTATAGTTGAAGTTTCACATAACCCGCCTCACTAGGCTGTGTTGAGGCACTAATTTTGCAAATTATTTTGTAATTTTAAAATACCTATGAGTATACACTTATATTGAGATATGCTTCGTAAATCGTTGAGTAAATAATTTGGAATTTAGGTGAGTGCACCTGTAAATGCGCTATCATTACTTTTAATCCAATTTTTTACATTGTGTTTGAATATTTTTTGAGAATCAGATTTCTTTATGCTAACCGGAAGAATGTTGTAAATTCTTATAGCAAAGTACCTAAAATTCCGTTGCCCAAAAGTAGTATGAATTACAGGAAATTGGAGTAAATCTTTGTTGGCATTTCTAGTAATACGAGTGTTTAGTCTTTTTTCATATTATTTACTTTTGTTTGAATAAGGATGAGTGAGGATTGTTTTAGCGTAAATCTGCCGAAGGTCAAATACTCTCATTATATTAAAGGTTAAGTTAGAGTCTGTAATTAGAAGTAGCTTAAGGATTATTTTTATAATCGTTTTCTGTGCCTTTATGATTGGGTCTAGCGCAGATGAAGTACCACCTCCCCATGCTATTATACCATACTCAATTTGATACATCACGTCCAGTAGAATCATTTTAAAGAGATTCTTGCTTGCTAGTGGTGTACTGTATCATAGGATTTTCCTGGGGTAAGGGGGGGACCGTGGGTGGCAGTGGCGTACATTGTTCTATGACCTAGGGTAAGCTGTGTGTAGTTTTTTCAAGTTTGGGTATAAATTGTGAATTGAATATTTGGAAAAAGCAATTTATTTTCATCTTCTGCTGATTTTTGTAGTCATCTGAATAAATTAGCCTATTAGTTGTTACGTATTTCTAATAAATATGTTGTATTTGTTTTTATTTTAATTCATTTTATGGTTTTCTTTCTTAGGGCAGGCACAGCTTTTAAGTCTCTATGGACTGCACGACACGGGTGGGC
Source organism: Halesus radiatus (assembly GCA_022606495.2). Classification (NCBI taxonomy): domain Eukaryota; kingdom Metazoa; phylum Arthropoda; class Insecta; order Trichoptera; family Limnephilidae; genus Halesus; species Halesus radiatus. The sequence continues at coordinate 40,250 of JAHDVE020011031.1, forward strand.
AGGTGTACCAAACTATTTGGAACCAATTTGAACCTCCAAGAATCTTTTTAACTTTTAGTGCGCTGATATTACCCATCGGATATGCAAATTTTGTAGCCTATTAGTTGTTACGTATTTCTAATAAATATGTTGTATTTGTTTTTATTTTAATTCATTTTATGGTTTTCTTTCTTAGGGCAGGCACAGCTTTTAAGTCTCTATGGACTGCACGACACGGGTGGGCAGGTGTACCAAACTATTTGGAACCAATTTGAACCTCCAAGAATCTTTTTAACTTTTAGTGCGCTGATATTACCCATCGGATATGCAAAATTTGTATCCGTTCAACGCCGCCGTATCCAATCGGCAATGTGAAAAGATCATTCCTCTGATTATAAGTAGCTATTCCGGAAAGTACTTCTAATTCGTGATAGATATATACAATTTTATTAAATATATAAACACATTATCTCGTAAGACGGTACAAGTTATTACGAAAATAGATACAGGCGGGCCGCGCACAAATTTACCTTCGGCACACTATTGAAGTATTAGACCGCAGGAGCTCAGCATTTGAAATAATTTTCCTGTAGTTTCTTGTTAACACTAATTGTGATGAGAACGTAATATTGGAAAATTATGATGTGAATTAATTGCACCTACCTGAAGGATTGTGGTCGAAAAAGCTCATTCGTGCTCTCAAAATTCTGCTGAAAACTTGTCTATGCAATCCCTCCGAAGACTTGATACACGCCTTGAAGAACAGCGTCGTTCCCAATATGGTGACAATGATACAGATGAGAATAAGTGCAGAGTACACGTAGAGATACTGCAGAGTCGTCCACGGCCCAATAAACTCCGACAGATTGGACATTGAGCTGCTCTTATTCCACGATTTCGAGAAGCTCTTGATTTTGGGGCCGGTGAGGTTGTGTTTCTTCATGAAGGTCTCCAGGGTGTGGTTGTACTGTGGGTTTAGCTCGTAGTTTAGTATGCCGTAAGATGGCTCCAAGTTTCCGACGGAGGCGGTCAGGAATAGGTCTTCGAGTTGCTTCATTATCAACTGGTTTTGGGTGTGCTGGTTGGTCCTATAAATGTAACACCCCAATTAATATTTCAACTTTATTCTGTGCTAAACTCATCTTTTCGAAACATAAATTTGATACCATCAGTACTCATATTGGTGTGTGACAATCACCAAAATATTAGGAAAAAAAAAATACCACTGCTTACACAAAGATTCATGGAAAGAGTTATGAATGTAATATACAAATCAAAATATTATTCTTATGAGGAAGAAAGATAATTGACATGATTTTTCCTTTGATTAGAATCAGATTTTGAAATTACAATAATGTTTTCTTTGAGAGCTTCATGATACTATGTATTAATGGAATAATAGCATGCATTTTCAATTTGGGAGGCGGGTATGAGTAGCCATTTATTGGATAACCAACACCTCTGCCATAGGTCACCCCAGGTTCATGGAGTGAGGTTTGTTCAGATCTTGGCGGCAGATGCATCGACCCACCAACTGTGTGGCGGGCTAGATCTCTTTTGACCTCTCCAGCTGGACTCTCTCAACCCATCGCCTTGCACAGAGGGATGGATTCGTAGTCGAGAGCCTTATCCCTCGACCATGGAGGCCGTCGAAAGTGAAATATGGATAACTATTCTGGGGAAACTATTTATGATAGAGATATGGAATTTGTATAAATATATAAACACATAATCTGTAAAACGGCATAATTTACAAGAACATCATTTTGCCAAAAACAGTTAAAGTTATTACAAAAATAGACTGTCATGCGCAAATTTACCCTCGACACACTACTGGACTATTAGACCACGGGAACTTGGCATTCCAAATGTTAAAAGATATAGACCTGGAATTTCAATGGTTGCTGCTAAGAGGAACGGCTGCGCGGCCTGCTTCACACAAAACTTAATTTCGGATTTGAGGCCAAAATACTCACCTAAACCAAATGATCATATAAATTTTTTTTATCAAAAGTATAGTAAATGTCTAGTACGGATTAAAAGTAATTTATTTATTTTTGTTTTACATTATGAAATAAAGGCCACTAAAGCAAATGATTTTTCGCGATTTTAGACGCACCTTTAACAATTATTTGGGGCTAACAGTGATTTAAAAAAAAGTTTTACCCCGTTTACTTTGAAAATATAATGAAGTATAAAATTTTTAAAATATTAAAATAAGCATTATGGCGGACTTTAACCCTTAGAGTGCGAACCGTCGATAGATCGACTCTCTATTAATGCGTATAAAGTGCGGACCGTCGGAATATCGATTATTGCGCAGTTTGATTATAGGCATCGACCTGTACGGACGTGTCTTAGCGCGCGCATGTATAAAGTTATAGTAAAAAATATGTTGCATCTGAGTAGTTTGTTATTTCCCTAACACATAACAGAAAGAATTACGAAAATCCATCTACATTTGAGGAAAATAATTAAGATTCTGTGCACACTTAATTAATAATGTACTTTTTTTCAAAAATCCATTAGCAATTTATGCAAAACATGTGAAAATAAGCTCAGCACTAAAAGGGTTAAATTAAATTAAAAACGGCCAATTTGTGTTGGAATACGAATTTGCCGTACATAATTTAAAATATCGACCCAAATTTTTTTTTTTTTTTAATTGTTTTGTTTTTATATTTTCATTTACATAATCATATTTACTATGTAATTTTTTTTTAAAATACGATAAACCCGGAAATAATTTTCTAAATTACCTCTAAAATTATGAAAAAAAAAAATATTTCATGGCATGTACTACACAATTTAAAACAAAAATAAATAAAATATTTCTCATCTAGATATTTATTAAAACTTTAATTTTAAAAAATGTATAATTCAGATTGAAATACTAAATTAAGTTACATATGAAACAGGCAGCGCAACCGTTTCTCTTAAAGTTAATCACCGATTCTCGGGACATTTTAGTTGTTGATCAAATTGTAATTTGCCGACAAGGATAACAACGTGAGCGTTATGCTTTACAGCAGGTCAAAGTTTTATCAAATGCTGTAACGGGTCGAGAATAGACATTTAACGGGGAATATTTAAGTATTATTTTACCAGTAAGTGACCCAGTAGTCAGACATGCTGGCCGTGAGCTGGCTGAGAGTCAGCGCCACTATCATGGCCACCAGTAAGCAGGGCCGCCTCCCCACGCTCCAGTACTTCCAAAACACGCTGGCTCGCATGCGACCCGACACCAGTACCTCGGCCTCCTCCTCCTGCGCCACCGGCTCCTTCTCCTCGCACTCCATCTTTCCCGTCGACTGTAAGTTTTCAAAAATGTCATTAGAATAACAGAAACAATAAATTTAATTCATTTTAGCACCCTCCTCATGATGTGTACAATCTTTAAGTATATTGTCATCAATGGAAAAATACCTCGATGACTCAGTCATGGCGGCCTCCGTGGTTGAGTGGTTACGATCCTCGGCTACGAATTTGGAGGTTGCGGGTTCAAATCCCGGCATGTTCATGCATATTTTATCTGATTAATTTGTGTTATTTCACAATTTATTCATAAAAAAAATCATATTGCAAATTTGCGACACGTTCCAGAGTGGAAGATATATCAGCATCGCCCTGGTGAAAGACCACCATTCAGAATTGAAACGTTGCTTGAAATGGCGTCTTTGGTGATCACATCTGAATATCCAGGTACTTTGACTCCTTCCTCTTTCCCATGAGAGGGATGAGAAGTAGGTATGTAGTTTAGCTACGATTGGAAACTTTAAAATATCCATATGATTGGCCAAAAATAATTAAGAACATCAATAATAATAATAATAAAAAAAACAAAATAAAACAAAACTTGTAAAGTGTGACATAATAAATGTTTTCAACATTGTTAAGTGATATGTGAAATGAATTTGTATAATATTTTATTATCCTCAAAGATAGATAAGTAATAAATTGAAAATAAAAAATATTATGGCCGACTCACGGCAACAGATATCCTCCGTGATATCTCCCTGATGCTCTTGGTGGGCGATAGCACCTTGTCCACCTCTTCCTTGGTGGCCCCGGGAGCTGCATTAACTTCCAGAAAACCAGTGAAATCCAGTCCCTCTCGCTCCAGCTCCTCGTACGTACCAGTGTTCTCTATCCTGCCCTGCAAGGACAAATAATAGACCATTAAATCCAGTTGGACAGTAAATAAGTGAAAATAATTTCTTAATTGTTTTTGTGTTTTATTTGTAGAACTCCATTTAATTATTAAAATCAAATTTAATAATTTTGTTATTAAGTTCTGCAAAGCATTTTAGTTAATTTTTCCCTATTTTTCCTAATTTTTAGAAAAGAAAAATACTTTCAGATTCATAAAAGTAAATAAAAAATATTTGCATATGCTGAAAGAAAAGAACCTAACAACCTGTATTTTAAATATCCATTTTATATAGTTGGCACTTTTGACAAATGTCATTTCATACTAACATTAAAAATGGCGTCAATTCTTCTTCAATATTTACGCGTTTTATATAAAGAAAGTAAAAAATGAAATGCATTGGACCTCCGCGCATGTGCATGTATTTTTTATTTATTTTTATCAACCTGAAACTAGTTTCCTTTTTTTTTTAAATTATGTGTTTTTCTATTGAGTTCCAATAGGAAAAAAATACCGCATTTTAATTTTTTATTATTGTGACAGCTGTTTCGGCGTACAAGGCCATTTGCCACATTGCAGCGCCCTTGAGGTGATTTTTCACAAAAACGGCGCTATACAAATCATATAATTATTATTACTTATATAATTTTATTTTCTCCCGCCCAATTTTAATTTGGACGGTGTTTAAAATGATTTATTATTGGTGAAACCGATTTAGTTAGAAAATAATGTTTGTAGTATTAGTATTGTCATTGATTGTTTCCCGATTACAATTATTGTATTATATGTAATATTAAATAATTTGCGTGTATTTACGAATGAAATGTTACCGGTGTTTACGTGTTTCTTTTACTGATGTTTGCAATGTAATGGAAACACTTGTTTATCACATAGGAGGGCATTTTGGCACTTATTTGTGCAATTTGGTTAGAGACAGCAGACGACCTCACGCAACATGTGAAAGTTTAATACAAAATCAAAGTACAGCAATTACCGTGTCTTTTGCTTGCCACTTTGTGTACTCTATGACACTAGCTAGGTGTCACTAGCCTTCAGTTTTCTAGCATGAAAGTTATATATAAAAAAAATATTTTCCAGGGAAGGAAAATGGTGATGTTTAGATCCATTACAGGCGCCACTCTTAAAACATGTGCACATATAAACAACGTTTGTTTTTTAAATTTATTACCTAAATTAAATGTCTATTATAGGTATTTTGAATTATTGTTTTTAGCCTAACATATCATTGTACATTCAAATTACGGTAATATCTTCTACGCGGATAACCTCGATAAATTGTAAAATATTTGTTTTTTTCCACTACCATTCTGGATTAGTTAGAAGAAGGTATCAGTGAGCCCGAATTACTCCATTATTCCTAGTACGTCTCTGGGTTAGTTAGAAGAAGTCAGTAAGCCCGAATCACTCTATTATTCCCACTACAACTGGGTTGGTTAGAAGAATTTGGTGATTATTCATTTTTTCTTTTCATTCCTGGCAACCCGGCCTGTATTTGCACCCTTGAGGTGATTCTCCCATGAAAATGGTGCTATAGAACTAATCCAATAATTATTATTATTAGTTTATACTGACACATGTACTTTACCGTCCGTTTGTAATGTCATTGGGAAATACAGCATACTTACGGTTTGGCATTAAAAAATAGACTTAGTTTCTAAAGACTGTTTGGTTAAAGTAAAAAATATATCCACTTGGAACATTGTGCTTTTTTTTAACTTATTTTCATTTTCCTATCAGTGTTGTCATTTAAAACTTTTTAAACGACAGCAGCACCCTTATTTTTTGTCTGTTTAATTTTCAGATTTTATTTATTTACAGTAAAACACCAAATAAATTTCTTCTCATAGTAAATCATTTATCAGTTTTAGGTAAGTACTTACTTCAATACATAAATTTTTAAAACATTACTTTTTTTGTTCTTTTTATTTTAGAGAATTTTATTTGAATTTATTATGACACTCGTTTTCTTTTACTAAAATTTTCACCAAACAAAATTCGGTTCTCAGTAAACTAAACCAAAATTACTGCTTTCGTCTCAGATTTAATAAAAATTTTAATTTATATATCAAGATGAGTAGCGTTCATCTTCAAAACATCCTGCACAAGGATCATCCTATACAATTGGAGGACGGAGAAAAACCTGTAGCTCCTGAAGAGGTTTCCAATAATGTTCGCCAAAAATTTGTTGATTTGAGCTATTGCCTGGCGGCCATTGTTATATACCTCGCTGTGGTAGCAATATCACTTGGTTTCGTGTACCTCCTTTATATCTGGGGGGAAAATTCACTGCCTCGAATAAAGATCAATGATTATCACGTTAAAGCACAGTGTGAAATTCCTTTTGTCTCCAAACAAGTTCTGCATTACGATGTGAAGAGCAACAAATATTACGTTGAGGAGCCTCAATTCTTCGGCGAACGATTTGAAATCAATGTGAAAGAGAAGCCGTACGTTAAAATCTTCATTGAAGAGTTCCTCTACAGTAAGATGAGCATATTCGTACATGATTTCGTGAGCAATTACACGGGGATTATATCACATCAGGATGGAGTTTGTTTTGTATTGCCACTCGACACGAAATCTGTTATGTCTCCCGAACGTTTGTTACAACATTTGAGAAGCGTTTTAATAGGAGGTGACAATAGTCTTTTACAAATCAAAACGATCAACATGTCCGTACAGTTACCAAAGTTGACTAATTACAAACATCTCGGTGAAAACATTATTAATGAGTGTAAAGGCTATCCCATATATAAGCTGCAACCCACGTCAAATATCACCCAACTAGTGCTGGACCCCATGTTGAAATACGCGTACTACGCAGGATTCAACGTAATCGCTTATGGAATTAATGAAATGTACATTGATGATAATATGTCAAGAAAGAGGAGAGAAGTAGCTGGCATTACACAACACCCAAATAAAATGCACTGTTTAAAGATGGAGAAAGCGCATTTAGAAAACTTGTTTGAAAAATTTGGTGGAAAAATTGAGACAGAAATAAAAATTTTACATGAAGTGCAAAATGTAATTTTTTGTAAAGTGGATTGAAGCTGTTAAAGTACCTATTTTATGACCTTCTAAATTTTGATAAATTTGATTTTTCCCTTTAACAGTAAACAAAACATAATACGCGCCCACAGGCACTAATTTAAATATTTAAGAAAAAAAAACACTTTTTGCCTGTAATGCTTTTAAATATTGAAATGAATTGTTTGTTGGCGGATATGCACACGGAAAATGAAATGGAATAAATTGTTATTATAGGTTTACCTCAAGTCCTTCAAGTATATAAATACAATATATTATTGTAAAACTAACATATTATAGAGTATTTTTTGAAGGACTTAAGCAATTAGTAAAACAATTTATTCCATTTCATATTCCATATGTACACTCACCAACAAATAATAATTCATCTCCGTAATTAACTTCAAAATGTCTTTTTTTTTTTTTCAATTTTTAAATTTGTGCTATCTGTTAGCGCGTATCACATTTTGTTTTCCCTTAATAGAATATCCTCTCGTTTAACTATGCACTTAACATTATTTAAATTATTAGCAATGTTTTTTTATGTACTTATGTATTTACTGCTTTTCATTTTTTGTGTAATATTTAAAAGAAAACAGTTTTTAAAACACAGTTCCGTTTTTTTACTGATGAAAGCATTGTTAGTATTTCAATTACGCTCTTGGATTACTTTTGAACGTCCAGATTACAACAGTTTAAAGAGGCAATACTAACAGCACTTCAAATCTGGCAGAGGAAGGATAAATGCTGTAGAAATGAGATCCTCGACGCAAGTGTAATGCATTCCTATAAACATATAATCTACCATTAAAAAAAAACAATTTTGGCGTAGGAATCATTTCTTGCCTCAAATAATATTTCTTGCACACATTTCTGCCATTCAACTCGTACAGTGCTGGGTGATGTGCGTCATCTCACTCGCTCGCGCTATTACCAAATCTATGTGAGGGGGTAAGGTAATTGGCCGCTGGACCGCCAGCAGGTAACACATGTTCTTACAATTGTTAAGTCAAAGAGGTTTTATATAAAATTAAGTATATAATGAACATTTTTTTACGAAAACGCATTAAATTTGTATGCCGTAGGAATAATTTTCAATAAAATTTACGAAAAAATGAAAAATAATTTTATAATGAGAAAATGCGTAGGGTAACTGAGTAAACCCTCATGGCAAAGCAAGTTTTGTTTTCATCCTGGCATGACGAAGGTTAAGAAAGGAACGCTTAGATAGAGAAAGGAGTGTAAAAAATGACATGAGAGTGAATGGTAGAAGAAGTTGGGGCCATCCGAAGAAGAGATGGCTAACAAAAGATCATGTATAAGACGATGAATGAATGTGAATGAAGCAAGGAGTGTGTGCCAAGACAGAGTTGTGTGGCAGTCCATCTTCTCTGCCTACCTGTATGGAAAACGACGTGATGGTTAGTAGTTGTGGATGAATTTGGATTACAATTGCCACTGGCCCATACATATTCTTTTAGCCTGCTATTAAGTTACTAAGATAAAAATATAAATAATAGAAATAAGGGAGATGGGCCATGAACCATTATTAGTATAAAACCGCGCGCACTACGCGTATCGCCAACATCGTTCACCCATACTATTGCGAATCGTATACACACAACGGCGCTCCACTTCTGTTTCTACAGAATGCATAATTTTCATATTCCATGCAGTTTGATCATAGACTGACGATAGTCGGCACGCTTCCATGGCTTATCTGCCTTTGTTTCTGTTATCCATGGATTAAACTCAGATAATATAGGCCTTGAGGGAAAATTATTTCTTCCTTGGTCTCCTGTGTGGAGACTGTAAAAAAAAAAAAAACTCACATTGTTCATGATGATGATGAGGTCGGCAGACTTGAGGTAGTGCAGCTGGTGGGTGACCAGGATGCGGGTCTTGCCGCGCAGGTACTCGCGGATGCAGGCGTGGAACAGGTGGTTGCCCACCGGTGCATCCACTCCCGACAGCGGGTCGTCCAGGAGGTAGATATCCGCCTGGAGTTATACGAACAGATTTATTTACATCATACATAACTACAAAGATTAAAAATCACTCACTGTTAGTGCTCGACCAGTGCAGCGCGGAAGCGGTGTGGTGTACTCAAACGTATGAGAAGCAAGTGAAGTGTCCATAGTGACACACGCACAGTCACTATGGATACTTCACTTGCTTTCATTTGTTTGGGTACATTTGATTCTATGCGGAAACGGTCACTCCGTTCGGTAGAATCCAAGTCTTGGTATCTCTATAGATTAAGAGGGAATTCTGCATTATTTTATTCGTTTTGAGAGAGAAGGTGCAGAAAAACTTTTGTTATTAATTCTGTCGGCACCGGTGCACATGTAAATCATGCCACATGAGAACGGGTCATTCTACGATTCGTTTGTTTGTTTATGTGTCTTTTCACCAACTTTTTACGGAAAAATAAAAGCAAAGAATTATATATCAACCATTATAAAAACAGATGCTTAAACAATCGAGCAAAATTTTCACTGTTCATACATAAGTAATTTTTATAATTTTCTGGGTAGTTAGAGGATAACTTTTTTAACCCCCTGAGTCTTGATAATAAATGATAATTTTTCTTAAATGTGAATGGTAAACTTTTAAATGGCGTTATAAGCGTATTTTTTCTCTTTCTAACACAGTCTAAATCATATACATTACTGTAGTACAAAATGAGAAAACATGACTTTTATGAGTCTGTTTTATGAGTCTGTTTCGGGCTCGGAGAAATATCTCCACAAAAGACTCTGTGGCTATTTGTTTTCTGGGAGAAATATCTCCCAAAAAGACTCGAGAGGTTAAGCTTGGTAAATACTCATATCCCATATCGGTATCTATCTTAATAATTTACATCTAAGATCTATTACTAATGGCTTCCGCACGCGGGCGGAGGTTAGTCGATCAACACATTTGCCCGCTCGCGGAAGTGTGGTGACTTCTTTGACCCAAATTATTGCAACTTTTCGGCTGGTAAGCCGATATGGTTCATTGGTGGGCATTTCGGTGGGCACTTTGGAGCATAGATTGAGGAGCATTCGTGTGGGAGATGTTAATTCAAATTATGAAAAAAAAAGTTATGGCTTTAAATGAAATGTTTACCTGTCTGTAGACGGCCCTGGCAAGATTAATCCTGGCCCTCTGTCCCCCTGACAGGGATACGCCTCTCTCCCCCACCAGGGTCTGGTCTCCGCGGGGAAACTGCTGGAAGTCCTGCTCCAAGGCACACACATGGACCACCTACATAACAAAAACATTTTAAATTTGGAATTTTGAACATGGAAGGACGTTCTTTTAGCGGGACAATTGGCATTCTTAAAATCAATAGAGCGTTCACCCAAAACCAATAGATACCAAGCAAAATTAACAGGAGCATATAATACTGCTGTCATAAGTCAAGTCTTGAGAGTCCTAAGGAAGATACTGTGTTTTTACTTACCATGGCAGAATATTGTTGCAGATTGATTTCTTAATCAATTTAATATGCATAACAGTGACCTTTATTAAATCATTCGACACATTTGACACGCGGGAGGGGGACGGCTGAGAGGGAATATTTATGAATTCTAAATAATGATAATTTTACCTACCAATAATGTACCAATATGTACCTAACCTCATTTAAAATCTTATTGAGAGAAGCATGCTTAAATTTCCGTTAATAATAATAATAATAATCGGATGATTTTTATAGCGCCGTTTTTGTGAAAAATCACCTCAAGGGCGCTGTACAAATCTTACTTCCTATTCTTACATTATTCCTATATTAAATCTATGACATTTTTTTTTTGCACACTATCATTACACATTATTCATAGACCATATAAAGAGATGCATAGTGTAGGCTTCTCATTTTTAGTACCTTGTGTGCAACACGATAAACCTAATGTTTTTAAAGAGAGAAATATTTATTACATATTTTTATTTATTTGCATAGGCATCAAAATCAAATTAGAAATATGACCCTTTTCTGATAAACATCCTCAAAAAATACTTTGAAGATTGAAGAAATTAAAAAAAAAAGAATACGGTGTAGTTTATTTTATTCATAACCATTGCCTGTAATGTTTTTGTAAATACGGATTACACAAGTTTATTAAAAAAATATACCAAGAAAGGATTGCAATTATTTTTCTCTAATTTTTAAAAATATTTTCATATTCCTAATATTTTATAAAACATGAGTAGGACAGTCAGAAAAGTCATATTTCTGAATTGATTTTGATGTATAATAAATGTTTATCTCTTTAGAAACAATAATGTAGCCGACGTGATCGATTGTTCATAATAATCATGATTCTTTCCAATTTTGCGACATTATGTTTATCTTCGTAATTTATATTATACCATTAGCGCCATCTTGTGTAAGATTTATAACATTTAAACTTGTTTCGTCTCGTAGTGTTATCGACGTGATTGGACCACACGGGAATTTCCATAATACACTGACTCCGCAGGAGCACAGTACCGTGTGGCAGACTTTCCTCTCACTTCGATAACACATCTGACCCCGCGACGCACGATACCGTGTTGCGGGCTTTTAACAATGCAACTAACCCCGTGGCAGCACAGTACCGTGCGTGGACCCCCCATTTACATGTCTGCCTCAGCAGCGCCCCATTCTCCCCTGGTGTTGAAAACTTGTATCACTTTTTAATGATATAAAAATGTCAATTTTTGAAAATAAAGGCAGTCACACTCGGTCGAGCACTCGTAACTCGTAACCAGTCACATTTTGTAACCAAAGTCTTTCACTTCTCCTGCCTCCCACCTGAAGGATTCCTGGACCTACCTCAAGGATAGTCGGCCCCGTACCCTCAGAAGCATAGAAAGTGGCTTGAATCCGGCACCTACATGTTTACAGTCTTGTAATCGACACTGGTCGCTTACAAATAATATGTTTTTCTCAGTAATAATATTATCATTATTTCGAAAATAAATAATTCCCCTCCGACATACCTCTCCTCCAATAGAGTACGATTTAGATAAAATGAACTTTCATCAATATCTATGGATATTTGATTGGAAACATTTGACATTCTGTCATTATCCACGTGTTTCGTGTTTATGTAAAATCTGTGAGAAGAATGATACATAATTATGAAAGAATTTAACATGATTAACATTCTCTGTCGATGACTCACGAAGGCCATCTGTTGCGGTTGACTATACAAATGACACCAAAACAGAGGCACTGAATAAGTGAGGATTTATGTTTATCTTACATTCCTGTATTTCTTGGGGTCGTAGGTCTGGCCGAAGAGGATGTTATTCCGGATGGTCGAGACGAAGAGCCAGGGCTCTTGGCAGGCGTAGGAGACACTCCCCTTCACTGACACCACGCCCGAGTTGTGCGGGAGCTCCTTCAGCAGTAGCTGCAGCAGGGAACTCTGAAAACGCAACAAAAATATGAAGATTGTGATCTTTATTAAATCCTTCGATATGGAAAGATGGCTGTTTGAACATTATTTGCCACAAATGTGATGTATTTAAATGCTGTATAAGGAACATACCTAGGCATACTGATTAGAATGCAAATTACGCATTATAAATACATATTTCTTCATTCAAAAAGCACAGGAAAGATTTTGATCACATGTGCATTGTCAAAATAATTCATTGTATTATTGACTCACCTTCTTTGTTGCAACTCATCCAGTTCAACATTCCTTATCGTAGACTTAGAAAAAATTCATTGCTTTTCCCCAAGCAACACTACTACTAATTGTGGGTACCATTCTCCACCATTCAGGATGTCGAGACTCGTTAACTCAAGCCAGGACTTTGAAACTTTTGGTACCAGTCTAAATGATTTTTGTCAGGCTTTAAATATCATTTAATATGTTTAACATCGGGGACTCTACCAAAACCTCGTTCAGGCTTTGACTTGAATTTTCTCTCAGATGTATATTTTTGTCATTGCTTCATCATCTATGTGCTGTTCTTACTCTGTAGCTCTTGTTTGTTAATCTCATTTCGTGTTGTGTATTTTATGTAATTGTACGATGGTCAGTTAATATATAAATAAATATTCCTTTTTATTGGAATAACTTATTTAAGTTGACGAACCTTATTATATTATATATTTTTTTAAATCATTAAAGGTGATATATTAACAGTTCTTAAATTAAAGTATGATATCGATAAAAATGAATGGACTGGGATTAGCTCAGTGAATAAGAGCGCTGGTCCCGGATAGACCGGGACGTCCTGGGTTCGAGTCCCGGATCCGACCGTTACTTTTTATTTTCTGAGTCTTTTCTGCATCATGTTTCATTTGAAATTTGTTAATATTATCTTCAATGATTAAAAACTATATATATAAGTATATTTTTATATATCTTCTTTCATCATTTTGTGGGTGTCAAATATTGATGTCACAATTCATGAGCCAGTCTAGTGTTTCGGGCATTATCCTGTTCCTGTATCAATTACTATTCTATATCCAATGTTAGAACGACCTGTGGGCGCGCATGTCTCCGCCCCCTTACCCCACCACTTTCTCTGTCTAGACAGTCTACAACTTACTGAATTGGCGGAGCGTAGCCGTAAGCCGTGCGCGGGGTTATGCGAAGAAGGTGAGAGGGTAGGGTATGCGCAGTACCAACCTAATTTCGAACCATATCGGGTTGTTCTTAGTCTGCATCGAGTATAGGCAAAATGGGGGAAGCAAGCAGTTGTTGATGATGCTCTGTAGTCTGCACCGGCACTAACCACACCGAGTCGGGTCTTTTGAGCCCCACCTGCGCACTATATGAGCGCAATAACTGTGAAAGTAGCTGACTCTCTGGAGGGCCAGAATCTACAGGGCAGTGAGAATCTTGGCTGTAAACATAATTAGGAATATAAGTTCATACCTTCCCTGATCCGACTTGTCCAATGACCACCACCAGGGTTCCGGGTTTGATCCGGAGGGTCAGATCGCTGATGTTCTGCTGCTCGCAGCCCCCCCAGGTGGCCCCGGCCTGTACCAGGTTGATAGAGTAGTCTCCATCAGGAGTCGAGGGCCGCACCTTGGTAGACTGGATGAAGGGAACTATGTGGGTGTCTCGGTATTTCTCTGCCGGCTGAAATGCTGGAAAACGATCACAATGGTTTGTGTTACATACAGCTTTTAAGCGCATGTGTGCCAGCGATGACGGACTTGCAACGCTCCCGATTTGACTGTATTATAGTAGTTTGAGCCTTAAAAAATTCTCTTAGCTTACTAAAATATATTTTATTCGCCTGGCAAGGAAATAATGTAACTAATTAAACTAACTAACTATCACGCCGTTTCTCCGCAGGGGTAGGCAGAGAGGACGGACTGCCAAACAACTCGATCTTAGAATACACTTTTTGCTTCATTCACATTCGTAAAACGTCTCATACATTCTCTTCTGTTATTCCAACTTCTGATATGGCCCGACTCAAGTATTTGATTCACTTGATCGTGCCATGTCTTTGAATGTCCCTGGTGTCTTCTTCCATTCACATTCGCATCATATATATTCTCCTTATGCTCCTTTTTTTGTTCATTTGCTCTACATTCCCAAACCATCTAAGCGTCCCTTTCTGTTTCTTAATATTTTTCTACCTTGTCTTTTTGTCACATTTGTTTTGTATGAAACACGCCGCGCGGCCGTTCCTCTTAATAGTACGACAGTATAATTTCCAAAAACATCATTTTGCAATACAGCAGTGAGTAATTACCGTCAGCTAGCACATGTCGTGCAAAATAACAATTTATGGCTGGCGCACTAGGAGGCTTATATTTGGCAGGAACGTGGTACACCAGAGGTTAATGATGGAAGTAGAATAAAACAATTCTAAAGTTCTCTGTATCTATATCGATCTTTTTTTTTTAGTAATAATTTTTTTTAATAAAGAATTAATGATGAGCTTAGTAAAAATCTGTAAATACCTAAGCATGGACAATCTAGAAATCACCAATATTACACGTTTTGTCGACGCTTTTAATAGAGAAACATGTTTATTTTTTCTTTGCAAAATCAGAAATGTCATCGCCATGCATGAAACGTCAACTACCGTCCTTTATTTTTGTGCAGGTTTTATTTTTTTTTTTAAAGACAAATATTCCCTGGTTACGAATAACCCGACAATTTTAAATTCTCCTATTACCATTACAGTAAGTGGAAGAAGTTGCTTGTGTCGTGAAGGAGGACTTAGTCGAGGAATTGAACTCACGACGCCTGGGTGAGACCCAAACGCGATGCCAACTCAGCTACTGACACATCACGCCGTTTCCCCGAAGGGCTAGGCAGAAAGGATGGACCACTACACAACTCTGTCTTGGCACACATTTGTTGCTTCATTCACATTCACACATCATTTTGTACATGCTCTTCTGTTATGCAGACTTTTGACATGATTCGACTCAAGAATTTGATTCACTTGGTGGTGCCATGTCTTTCGCGGGTGTTCCTGACTTCTTTTACAATTAACTTCCCCATCATATATTCTTCTTGCACTCCTTTCTTCGTTCATCTACTCTACATACCCAAACCATCCGAACATCCCGTTTCTTATCTTTACCCCAACATGTATCTGTCACTGATATAAACAATGAGTAGATATACTAATTCGGATAGGTAATCCGAGAAACTATCTAGATTGCGAATATATTCGGGTAGAACTTTGCAATCATACAAAAAAAAGCAGCCTAAAATTTGGGAATTTATGAAGGATAATATTGGTAATACATAAATTGAAATATGATATCGATAAAAATGACGGAAAATAATTAGGCCTCACTAGCTCGGTAAGACAGAGGTCCTGGGTTCGATTCCCAGATGCGACCGTTACCTTTTATTTTCTCCGTCTTCTGTTTCATATTTCATTTGAGATTTGTTTATATTATCTCCAATGATCAAATATTGCAATGAGTATTAAACAGTTTAATAACTAAACAGAACATTAAAGAAAAGTGAAGAAAAATAATAAATAAATAACGAACCAAAGGAAATAAAAAAAATATTGATTGCTTGCTCACATTTATTTTCAATTCCCTTTCCGTTGCTCATGTTGCCCATTATAGCGGGTATGTACTTCTCCTCGAGCAGCAGGAACTCCTGAATACGCTTCACGCTGACCAGGCACTCCACTGAGGCGGACACCGCGTTGGGGTACACATAGGCTAGCATGTTCTGCAGCATGTTGTAGAACTGGGCTAGGGAGTAGACCTGCAAAGGGGGGAAAAATATTAACAAACATGTTCTAGAATTGGATAAGGGAGGAGATCTGAAAAGGGGAGCAACATTAGCCAACATCTTTCGTGGCATGTTGGGCAAGGGAGTGTACATGAAAAGGGGGGCAACATTAGACAACATCTTCCATGGCACTTTGTAGAATTGGGCTAGGGAGTATACATAAAAAGGGGAGCAGCATTAACCAACATCTTCCGTGGCATGTTATAGAATTAGGCTATGGAGTATATCTGAAAAAGGGGGCAACATTAGCCAGCATGTTCTAGAAATGTGTGAGGGAGTAAATCTGAAAAGGGGAGCAACATTAGCCAATATCTTCCGGGGCATATTGTAGAAGTGGGCTAGGGAGTATACCTGAAAAGGGGGTCAACATTAGCCAACATGTTTTAGAATTTGGCATGGGAAGAGATCTGGAAAGGGGATAAACATTAGCAAACGTGTTCCTGTAGGATTGAACGAGGGAAACGACATTATTATGTCCATGTAACACATATTGAATAGCAAATATTAGACAACAGCAAGGGAGACAGCGGCTTATGACGAGCAGTACTTTTTCTATCATACGCTTACCTCACATATGATTACCAATGACAATGTTTACCATTCAGTAAGTAGTGTTTTTTTTAATATATATGTATATAATAGTAAGAGGTACATAATGTAGATTTTCACCCGTAAGGTGATTTTTCACCAAAACTGCACCTCACAAATACCATTATTATTATTAAATGACGAAATAAATAAATGAAATAACGAAGTTCAACTTACCATGGGGGCATCCATATGATATCCCAGGAGCACATGTCCCAGAAGAGACACGTACAGCGAGGTTCTCTCAGTGAAGACGATAAAGCTGGAGGTGATGGCCCGGAGACAGGCGGCCTTGCTGACGAACTTCAGCTCGTTGTTGCGCACTTCGCTCACTGCGTCTTCGAACGGCATCTCCCAAGCATACATCTTTATCACCTGAAAACATGCAATATATTTGTTGATAAAATCGTACGAACGTTTCCAAAAAAAACTGTCTTCAAAAAACATATTTTTATTAATAATTTTAGTAAATAACAGAGTACATATATACTCTGTATCCTGAATAAGAAACTATTGGTTCTGAATTTACATAATTTTCGCTTTTTTAGCTGTACTTGCTTTTTTATAATTTCTTCAAAAGATCGGTATTCACTTCGTGAATTAAAAATAAATGAATTAAAAAATGCTTTGAAATCACCACAATATTAATATATACATATCAACATGTTTCGAAAGCGAAGCTTTCCTCATCAAGTATAAGAACATAATATCAGTATTCTGTATGCCCTGATGAGGAAAGCTTCACTTTCTAAACATGTTGATTTGTACTCGTATATATCAATAAAGTGGTGATTACAAAGTAATTTTTAATTCATTTATTAATTATGACGCCAGAAAGTGAATACCAATCTTTTGAAGAAATTATTTATATAATTTATTAAACAGTGGTCAAAACTAAGTGTTATTAATATTTATTGAATATGGCGCCACAGGGTACTTTCACAATTATTGAAGGGCATAATATTAGTATTTTTTAACTATACTATGACCTTGACATATTGTTATTCATGGTTAGATTAAAGGTATTCATACCTGAATTCCACAAATGATTTCGTCCATTAATCTAACGCGTTCATCGGTTCGTTCGGCAATCTTTCTTCGGAGTTTGGACGTTATTCTGCTGACGTAAGCTGGAAATCAAAAAAAAAAATTCTATTAATAGTTGCATTACGGTCGAACAATACATAAAAATCTAATATTTACAGGTGTTTAACCTCTGGTGCGCCAGCGTGGCCGATGGGCAACAAAAAATTTATATCTACCAGCGTGACCGATGGGTAACGTAAAAAACATAATTTCTTCTTTCGGGATTTTCGACCTTAAAAATTTTTCATAGGATACTAAATTAAATTATATTAGTATTCTATACGTTTCTGATAAAGAAAGCATCGCTTTCGAAACATGTAGATATGTGTTTATTAATAAAGTGGTGAATACAAAATAATTTTTAATTAATTTATTAACAAAGTGAATAGCAATCTTTTGAAGAAATTATAAATTACATTCGTTTGCCAATAAAATAATAAATCAATTCTTGCATTTCGTTTTGTGAAACGACACTCATCTGGAATTCAAAACAAAATAACAACTATCAATTATTGCATCAGTTCTTGACGCGCAGTTCATTTAGGTTTTATTCTGTGAAATCTTCTAAAATATAGGTGAATAAGTTTTTTCATATGCTGTAATTGCATCTGTTTAGCTTTATGGAAATATAATGAAGCTTCCAGAATATTTTTTTTTATATCATTAGAGAGAATTTTTATTTCTCTGCATAAAAATAGCTATTAATTGACATATACAATATTTTTATAAGTTTCTTGAAGGACTTGCGCTTTAAAATTACAATAACAATTTATACTTATGTGCTAAAAGTGTTTTTTTCTAAAATCTTTTCATTAGCGCCATCTGTTAGTGTGGATTACATTTATTTTACCCTTAACAAATCACAAATGAAATATGAAACAGAAAAGACACAAAAAACAAAAAGGTAACGGTCGCATCTTGTTGCATAACAGGTTCTGAGTTCGAGTCCCAAGCAATTCATCTCGATATTTAAAAGCATTAAGTGCTAAAAGTGGTATTTTTCTAAAATATTGTAATTTGCGCCATCTGTGAGCGCGTATCATGTTTCATTTTACCTTAATATTGTCTTCAAAAAAATATTGCAATGGGATTTATAAGCTTCAATAAGTTATTCCAATAAAAATTTAATTAACCTTTTCCACCTGTCAAAAATATGTATGACTTCTGTCACACGCAGGACTCTTTAAACTACAGAAAATTATACCTATAAATTATAACTATAGAAAAACGGGTGAGCCGCTCACGTACGGGACATGTATGGTGCGGCGCAGGGGTGCGCTTCACGTGTCTGAAAGGTTAATAATAAACTACATCTGTTCATCTGCCGATGAATGACGAATGTCCAGGCTGTAGAGTCTTTGTGAAACATACGGTTGTTGTACCAACATATTTAAATAAAATAAAATCATGGTTTTAAAATTGTGGTAGGTGTCACAGGAAGATTAGAGTGAGGTAACCTGACCAGCGCAGAAGGAGCACAGTACGGAAGTTAGCTAATAGGAACACACCTTGAACTGGTACAGTCTGCAGCAAGATGCAGAACACACCGAGCAGGGCCACGGCGCTCACCCGGTGATAGTAGAGGTAGCAGCACACGCAGATCTGGATAGGCGCCACCCACAGGATGTGCAAGAACTTCAGCGCGCTGTCGAAGCGGTTCACGTCGTTGGACAGCAAGTTGATGACCTGCCCTGCGGTGGTCTGGCTCATGGACGTGGTGCTCAGTCTGAGGAGCTGACAGAAGAAGAGGTTAATATCATGGTTATTCTTCTTCTTTATACTGCTTTTGAGGTAACGTCCCGCAATGATCCAATTATTTTTCTTTGGCTTTAAAAAAAAAACAGTTCCATGACAAAATAGAACACTTCTAAACACAAAACGCAAAACACTTTTGAAAAATGATATAAAGTCATGAAAAGTGGTGGGAAAAAAAAACTATACTATTCTAACCTAACCTAACCTGAACTCACATAACCTAACGTAAGGACACAGTACCACAGCACAGGACCGGCACCGTTAAAAAGCATCAGTCAGTGAAAAAAATATTTTTCCATACATTCTCTATGAACGCATATGAACACGTCCGTATCAGTGGCATCACAGTGTCGGTTTAGCCACCGGCAAGTACGGACGAGTATCGTTAACAACGATATTTTTTTCTGGATGACGGACGCGTTTTAACGATATGGAGTGATATTTGACATTTGTACCAAACAACTACTACCGGGGGCGGCACCACGATCTGATACGCATACCACATGGTAGAACAGACGTGTCAGCTCAGTACAGTATGGCATCTCTATTAATATCTTCAACAGAAAGCTTGAAGGTTTCAAGAGACATGAAAAAAATGTATTTTAATTCTTGTCATTTCGTATAATTTTATACACATTATTGTTTTTTTCATGTGTATGGTAAATGAACGAAAATTAAAAAAAATATAGCCTTCCTCCAACAGGCATCTTGCTTTTCTAATTTAGTTTCTCAGAAGAATATTAAAACAGCTTTCTGACATTAAAATATTATATTGTTCTAATTTTGCGCTACATTTGTATGACGATTGTTATTTATTGTTGTATTATATAATATTGCCGAACTAAACTCCTGCTGACAAGCTACTTGCAGTGGCTTAACGGTTATCAAGTTCCCATTGTGTGTAATTAATATTATACAATAAAAAACAAAAAAATTAAATGCACAAATGCATTGCACTGGACGCTTACGCAAGTGACGAATCGCCGGCTTCCTCTTCAGGGACCTTGGGTAAAGATTTTTCAAATTAAACAGTCACTATGAATGTTATCGGACAACTCTGATTAGGTCAATTGTTCCCACTTTTATTGAGCTAAAATTAATAAATTTCTACACTTGCAGCAATTTTTCTTATCTCTACAGGAATTTAACTACAATTTTTTTTTTTTGGAATATCTTACTATAAACCTCATTGTTATATATTTTTTTATCATTGAAGGGTAATATTAACAGCTTCTTCAGTTTTCTTTTTCGTTTCTGCATTATTTTCGGTTTCATGATTCATTTCGAGAGTTGTTAATATTATCTTCAATTATTAAAAAAATATGCTTAAAAGTAGTTTATGTAGCCTTTTTTTGTCTTATTAACACAGTATTTACCATTAACGCCATATTTACCATTAACACAATATTTACCATTAACACCATATTTACCATTAACAGCATATTTAAAATTAACACCATATTTACCATTAAACACCATATTTACCATTAATACCATATTTACCATTAATAAAAATAATAATAACAAAGCATTTATATAGCGCAGTTTTGTGTTATTTCACGTCAAATGCGCTTTGCCCTAAATAAACTTTTTAAAAAAGATTAAATAACTCCATTCAGTGATATTCCTACAGTGCTTCTTTTATATTCTATTTATGCATTCTTAACATATTACATACATCCTTATTTATTCTTAATATTACTCCTACATTAACACCATATTTACCATCAACACCATATTTACCATTAACGCCGTATTTACCATTAACACCTTATTTACCATTAACACCATATTTACCATTAACACCGTATTTACCATTAACACCATATTATTTCTCATCTACGTAAAAGAAATTTCTGCTCTACCCATCAAAGGAAAAACAGTAAGCTTTGCCGATGACACTGTAATAATATTTCCTGAAAATAACTGGAAAGATACTTTCAAAGAAGCTGAATGTGGGCTGATCGTTCTACAAAAATGGTTAATCTCAACTCACTTACGTAGAATGTAAGTAAAACAAAGTACTTAACTTTTTAATTGACCCAAGAGGACAACCAGGAAATGAATACAATCTAAAATTACATGAATGCCAAAGCAATTTTTCACAATGTTCCTGCCGCCTTATTGGACACACAGAAAGTATAAAATATCTAGAAATAGACGAATGAGACACTCACATAAATGTAATTACAAGGAAACTTACAACATACAAATATTTTTTTAAAAATCAGAAATATTCTAGGTTAAAATTATGTTAAAAAAGTTTACTATGCGCTACGCCACTCCCCGCCTCGTATATTGTACACTATCGGCAACTACTTACCACATGAAACAATTGTCTAAATCCCAAGAAGGTATTATGTATCCAGTAATTGGCTTCTAATATGATGCGATGGTGATCCCAACAAACATCTAATTTAATCATTGTAGAAAATGATATTAGTTAATAATTATTACTTGGGCTTCTGTGATTACAGAATTCAATTGGCAGTCGTGTGTCACTTTCTATCATAAAAAGGCTGACAAAGTGCGAGCGCGACGCAAACAAAAAAATAGGTAAAAATAACCGTGAATTTGTCGCTAACTAAATGTAAAATTTTGACGCAAATTAAAGTATTTTCATTAAATTTTTATTGTATACTTCATCATATTCCTGAGGTAGGTTAGAGACATTTTTTTCAAAAACACTTTCCATTTAGTCACAAATATTTGCCAAAGTTGCCTCCTAAAAATATGAATAATTTGTCATCTTTTGTGGCTTATATTTTCCAAATTAAAACAAAAATCAATAAAATATGTCTAATCCTTACTAGATATTTACTATACCCTTTGATTAAAAAATATCTCATTAAGTTTGGGTGGGTATTTGGTCTCTAATCCATAATTTAGTTTTGTATGTAACAGGCCGCGCAGCCTCTTAACATAACCTGAATGAAACATGAAAAAGATTTCAGTCGCATCTGGGACAC
>JAHDVE020011032.1:0-24882 GCA_022606495.2 Halesus radiatus
ATTTAATTTATTTATAATAGATCTTTTTTATGTTCTAAATTCACATCATATAGAGCTAAACAACAGAATGGATATAAAAAAGTTAATTATTTAGATTTTTATATGCATTTACAAGAAGTTTTGGGCAAAAGTGCATTGCTCGTAAAAGAATAACATTTTTTTCATATTTCAAAAAATCTTTCCTTTTTTCCTCGACTTTAAAGATCAATTAAGAAGTTTTTCTCTTCTGCATGAATAAAAATAGAAATAAGTAGATATTCCAATTGGCACCTGTAAATTGTGTTTCTATTTCTTATTGCTCCTGTATATTATATGTATGTATAAGTGTAATTTGAAATAATGTGGATGGGACCTAAAAGATTCTGGGAAGTGAATGAAAATTTTAATTTTGTAAAAATATCGCATTAAAATTATTCAATACAACCTGTAAAATAAAATTTATAAACTATGTAGAATACAATGAAGACTTTTGTATATTTATTAAGTATTTTGTTTCACTCTTGAAAATCTCCGCCAATATAGCATGTTTTATAAAAGGACACTATCACCATACTAATAGTGCCTCCACATGACTGGTTTGCCCGGTACTAACTGAAGCCACCGCGTCGAAAGGTTCGGGCGTCCGACTGTCTTTTCCATAAGTTCAGCCCAATGTTCGATCCCTTCCGACATGTTATCTTAAAAATGGTGGGCGAGTCGGATGTGTGTGGAGGCGGCCTAATGCTTTCCTTACTTTTTGTTCACCATGTACCTACCGTAATGTTACTGAACCAAAGGTTATGAGCCAAAGAACAGCCATGTATGGCCACGGAAACTGATATCGTTCTATTGATTTTCAAAGTAACTTTATCATTAGCTTGTTGAAGATTTTGGATCATAAATGTTACGTGTGAACAGATGAAATAGGAATCAGCGTTTGTGTATTATTAAGCCTCTGTGTATATACGTGAGAAACGTTGCAATGTTATAAAAATTGTAAATAAATTATCAAAGAGTTAGAATCATTCTATTTGTTTTGACAATCATCTAAATAAAGTAAGGTGCTCTTCCAAACATAGAAACGGACTTTATAAAACAAATTTGGACTAAGGCCGAGTTAGAGATTCTTGAAATTTACTTAAACACATGATTAAAGTAATAATTGCAAATATTGTCTTACATACTCATTTAATATCTAACATTTTAACATTATGCCGTTGTGTCTGTAATTTTTGATTAGTGGCCCAATTTAGAAAAAGAGTAAATTTGTCCAAAACAAATTTGATAATCATAATTTGTTTGGTTATTTCTGATATTGAAATAAAAAAAATAAAAAAAGAGTTTGCCTAAATAGTTGGAAAAAAATCAGAGAGTAAAGTAATTATTGTATATTACAGGCGCAGTGGCAATTATTAAAAGTGTGTTCACATTGTATTCAACTTGCATATTAAATAATAAATTTTGGGTCTGCAGTGACTAATGTATAATTGACTGATAGAGAATGCCTTAAATTCAAGTAAATGTGAGCGAGTTTCAGATTTTACATTACATACTTCTAATAGTATTATAAAATGTGTAGAAATATTGTCAGATTTTACAACATTTTAAATAATGTCGGCACGTATGCGTAACATAGGATTTTAACTACAGCCCTTTCTTAATACAAACTCATTTTACAATAAGACTTCTTAAAAATAGGAATTACATATTTATTAATTAAACTTTTCTAAGAAATACATTATTATAATTGATAGAGAATACACTAAGCGTGATTAGCGGAGAGAGATACGTACACATTACGTAGTTTGGTCCACTGAATAATCTGTTTGAAGTTTGCGAGACAGGAAATATCATTCAATTTCTTTAGAAAAACCTAATATTTTGTATGTATTTTTGCTTTATAATTTGAGTACCATGTGGATGGAGCAACATGAGTTTACTTCCGATGGAAAATGAGTTGAAACACTCAACTATGGTGATGTGATATTTGTGTGTATTTTCCTTTATATGCCTCTATTCATCTTTTTTACCACACAGTATACCATCATTAACCATTATGTCATTTTAATGCCACAGAGGCTAATCTAGTGTATTCTTTATCTATGCAGTTGATCTATCTTTTTTATGAACATAGATAAAAGGCCGATAATTTAATAAAGTGGCCTAGATAGGGCCTCGTGTCTATTATTTGCTATTACATATATCACAGTTTTGTACCGATTTAGTATGGCATTATATTGATTTATAATTTTAATGTTTCCCAGAAAAAAATGACTTATTTAACACAAAATGTAAATTTATAATTATTGTAGAAAAAAATTGTAGCAAATGGAATATTGTCATTTACATGTTCGTATTATTATTATAATGATGTCACCAAAAATATAATAAATATATGAATCATTATTTGAATTTTCCAAACTGTATGTAAAATTTCCAAATTGAAAAAAAAAAGTTATATTATTTTGTGCTCCTGGACCAACAAGGTTCTATCTGACTCGATAATGTTATACGATATTGAACTCTAAATTAGTACTCTCTAGAGCCCATTATCGCATAATATTGCGATGTCAGATAGAACCTTGTTGTTTTGAGGGCAAGTTTTATCAAAATAGTTTATTTATTGAATTGTGTAAAAAAAAAAAGAATTTTGAAACACTTGTGATAGTCAAAATGAATATTACTGTATTAAATATGTGCCAGTTGTGTGTGATGGTTCAATGTGCAATGTTTTATTTTAATAATATTAATTGTTAGAATTTCCATGGCATTGTAAATATTCTGCTAGCCTATGATAATTATGTGATGCGCGTTTACGGTATTTGTGCGCATTGGCATTAAATTGTTGGTGCAAATTTAATAATTTATGTTATTCTCTCTAACCAACCACCAACCCATTTGCTACGTCAGGGTAGAAAGATGAGATTAAACCCCTCCAAACCCGTCTTGGTACACGCTCCATGTTTTATCCACATTCATAGATACTCTTCCTTTGATGCCTTTATTACCAAATCTAATTGAAGAGGGAAGTTGCCAAACATCTCACTCACTCACTAAGGTGAATAGAAAAAGAAAATTCCGTTATTAATTGAAGGTCGATAAAGTAGAGTTTTACGACAACATTTAAAAGTGACATCTGTTGACATTTTTTCAATTTAATTAATTTAGTTATGGTGAAAAACATGGTTCGGGCCTCGTCTATCAATTTTATTCACAATACATTTTTTAGGGACGTCGGCGAGTTATTATTTATTAATTCAAAATAATTATATTATTATTACGCAATACCATAAACATAATGTTTTTAAATAGAAAAATATTCATTAAATAAAAAAAACAGTTTACAAAAAAATAAATAAACTTTTTTTTTTTTTGTAATGCGGATTACAAATCTTTGGTTATGTTTATTTACAAAAATGCACCGATTAATGATTAAACATACTTTTCTCCACTTTAAAAATCATATTCATATTTTAAATATTTTGTAAAACATACTATGGGACGATCAGAAAAAAGTAATATTTCTGTTTAGATTTTGAAAAATGCTAAGCCTATGTAAATTTAAAAAATATTTAACAAATATTTTTCTATTTAAAAACATTACGTTTATCGTATTGCGTAATAATACTATCATTATTTTCAATTAATAAATAATAACTCTCCGATGTTCCTCTCCCCGTGAACAGTGCAGTATTTTAGTTCCCTCGATCGTGCCATCTCTGTCTGGAACATCACCGACTTACATTAACATGGATTTAAAATTTCGAAAAATCAGAATGGTGCCTAATTTCTTTTCAGTTATTTCACTTTTTTGGTGCGGCAATAAAACAGTCTTCCCTATCATAGTTCTGGATGCATTTTTTTATCAAGTCAAAATCAAGGGTTTCAATTTGCTTATAACAATAATATTGTAATTGGAGGGTATGCTCCATTCTCATACATTTTTGGAAACAATATGAATTTTTAGTACAATTGTTTTTTTTTTTAAAAATGGACCTATTATGGCCTAAAAATCAAATCTTTGAAAATATATACCAATCAACAATAATTAATAATAAGTCAATTTATGTAGCACGTATTTGAGTTATTTTGCATCAACAATTTGAGTCAAATGTGCCTGAATGATATAATAATATATACTAATTCATTTTGATACCTTTATAAATGAATACTCAAACAGGCGAAGAATTACAGCACCTAGTACCCCGATGTCTATGTATTATAAACCATTTATTCAGTGTGATGTACGATTTCAAACAATAAACTTTTTCAAAACCCGTGAGTTTTTATTTTACTATCTTCTATCTATATAATAAAGAACAGTGTCCCGGGCGGTGTTTGTTTTTTTATTTTGTGTACAAATCTACAGTTTTATTCCGAGCTTGAAATTTTACACACTTGACCTTCAAAACAACAGGAAGGTCACTTTCTACAAGAGATTTTGAAACACCACCCTATTCCGACAGAATTTTGATAAAAAATAACAGTAAAAGTACTGGGTGGGCAGTGGCGTGTAGTCCGTATTTGGTAAGGAACTGTACGCTCATTTAATATTATACAGCCACAAAAATCAGTGGACGATGGTAGTACTCGTAAAATAGCTTGTTGTTTTGCAATGCTAACAATATTTGGGTAGTAATCGACGCCTTTTGTAATCCGAATCAAGAACGAGTATTAAAGTAGTAGACAAAAGTGATTATCTGGATCAAAGGTAAGTCAATTAGCATGTAAATCACAATATTTAAGAACTGTCTGTTGGGTTGGGCCTGTCACATATTGATTATTGCGTATCATTTTTTGGAAATTTTATTTTAGATAAAATGTTACATGATTGATTGTTGCAAAATGAGATTATTGATTTTTAGTTTATTTGATGCTACAATTGAATTCTCCAAAATTATATGAGCCGTAAATTTGCCTTATAATTGTAAATATTTTAAAAATTATGTGCATTTGAGTTCTCATTTTTAATACAAATTACGGGTTATTACCTATATACAATAAACAAATGTTGCTAATTCAAAGTTTTTTTTTCAGATGAACAGAGGCAAACTTTTGGTTACCATGGCCCAAAATAAAATAACCTGTAATAATAAATCCTTATGATAGTGAGTTTGTAGATGTGGAATGTTCTTTGAAGTGCAAACCTCGTCTTTATACAAATGTTGACTATATGGTTGTTATGCCAGGTTGTAGAAAAACAAATAAAATCATATCAAATGACTTGTAAAAGATGACATTGTTTCAGTTAGAAACATTGAAGATAACATTGTTAAAAGGAAACAAGATACAAATGATGAAAAAATCAATTGGAGGAAGAGTCAAGAGATTTAATTAAAGAAAAATAAACTGTTAAAATTATTTTTAATCAAACACTAATTGAAAATTTTCAAACGGCTGATATTGAGAAGAGAAACATAGGCCGACCATTAGAACACGAAAAAACTGCCATTACTGTGGCCCAATGAAAACAAATATATAAAGAAAAAAAAACTGACTTAAAGAAATTGGTTAGCCTTGTACCCAAAGACGGAAAAAACATTTTAACCAAAGAAGGGTTTGGAATGTCTTTGGATATCGAAGTTGAAACATAAAATTTTTAGGAAGTTGTAAATTGTTAATTTTGTTATTTATTTGATGCACCGTTACATAATTATTTGAAATATACTGTTTTATTTTTTCCGAAACAGATCAATATCTTAGTGGATCCGAGAATCAGTTAAGTCCTAAATCTGTTGCATAACATTATTGCAAAATAAATACCAAGGATTTTGCAATGAAATTGAGTTTTTGAAATTTGTTAAGATTTCTCTAAGAAAACGATACTGCAGTCAAGAATATACCAAAACAATTAAATATAACGTTTTTAAAGTTAAGTATACCGGACGGGTCTTGTGGGACCTCTCACCACGAAGCGCTACTGTGGAATGGTTAAAAAATACTCCCCGCGCAGTATTTACAATGCCCTACCGGACGTTACCCCAGTCCTCATTTCCCCTCGCCTGCTAAGGCTCTGAGTGGTTTTGATTGGTCGTCGCTCGGACCAATCCCAGCCTCCTCGGATTGTTTAGCAACGCTAAGAACTCAGGATAACTGTTTATTCAATATTTTGGTTAATTTTAACGGAGTTCGGCCGATAAAATAAAATAATAAATATCGCAGAAAGATAGGCCGGACTCCTCTTTGTATTAAAAACTAATAAATTTAAATATATGTTCAGATGTAAGAATTATATGTAAGAATTCCCCGATTATAACTGGGCCTGGGACCCCATATTCTTTCTTGTTTTCATAATAACTAAATAAATAAATATGATAGAGAGAAGTAATTTGGGTTGAGAGAAAGAATACAAGACTGCCAATATAATGAAGAATATTAAGATTTTCTGAGCATTACCCAGCGCGTGCCACGAGCTCAGAAAACCCTCGCCTCAGGCAAATTCGGGACGCGCTGCATATCGCGCCCGGCTTAGCGCCCGGGAGTATAAATACAAGCACACGGCCCGTTCCAAGGCAGTCTCATTTCTTCGCTCAACCCAACGCTATCTCTTCAACTGGAACCTACAACTGCCTTTGACTTCTCACCTTTGGATACCCGACCACAGCAGAATCTACAAAAGTCGACATTGTTTCCCTTTTGCAAGGAACAATATTTGGAAATCCAGAGCGAGCCCGACGCCCGAGACATCACGGATACGATAACGACTTGACCAGCACCCTATTTTTATAGTCTATGGACCGGACCCTGAAGTGTCTGGAACATTAAGATTTAAAAGGTAAAGAAGTTGCGCTAATTAGGAGGAATTAAATATGCAGGTGTGAACTTCATTTGCATTTTACACAAAAGTTAATTTTGGCGCTTAAATGATTATTACAAAACACCGTCCAAAAGAAATTTAAAGGTAATAAAAAGTACGAGGAATTTCTGAATAAAATGGAGTTTTTTCCATAAATTTGGTAAGGAGTTTGTACTCTCATTTATTTAGTTGGCCACAAAAATCAGTAGAAGATTTTAATTTTCTAGGCACAATAAAATTCATACCCCAACTTGAAAAACTACACACAGCCTACTTTTGGTGATATGGCAATTCACACCACTGTGGGTAGGGGTAACACACAACAACCTCAAAACTTTCCTCCAAACCATTCATAACCCCGGGTAACGCTATTTCAGGCAGTTACATATAATGAGCCACTTGTATGGATTTTAAATTGACTTATAAAAAATCATCTGAATAGACAATGCTACAAAACTTTCCTCCAAACCATTCATAACCCCGGGTAACGCTACTTCAGGCAGTTACATATAATGAGCCACTTGTATGGATTTTAAATTGACTTATAAAAAATCATCTGAATAGACAATGCTACAAAAATGTAAGAAATATTTTAACCCTTAGTGGAATAAGTGTGGCGCCGCCACTTTTGACATCAAACCAAATGTATAGCGTTCTTTTGAGGGTCGCTCAGCTGGCGTCACACAAAATTGTGGCGTCGCCAGCATCCACGCGTGACTGGAAAGTTAGTGGTTGCTTCCACCAGGCACCCCTTTCCTTGCACGCTCCTTTCAACTCCCGATTCGCTCGCACATTCTATGAAAATGTTGAATCATGACCCACATTTTTCAAAATGATTTAAAGTAATAGTTAATATACAGGGAGTATCTGTATCAGGATGTACCCGACAAACTTTAACCAGTGATTCCTGAGTTTATTTAGAGTAAAAATTGTAGACACATTATTATGATTTTTAATTTACCTTTGGAGCGCCGAGCTTCTATGATCTATTTATTCCGACGTGTGCCGAGAGTAAATCTGTGCGCGATCCGCCGTGCACCGGCTGAGTATATTTTCGTAATAACTTACATTTTTTTTTCAAAATGATGTTTTTGTAAATTGTTCCGTCTCACCAGAAAATCTGTTTACATATTTATAAAAAAGTTGTGTATATCTATCATTAGTAGTTTCCCCAGAATAGCTACTTGTATTCAGAGAAAAAAAGTTTAAACATAAAATTGTCTTAGAATATATATTATATGAACACCGTTTGGTTACAGTAAAAAATATACCTACTTCTAAAAGATATTTTCATAATCCCTCCCTCCTTTGACGTCTCTTTTTTTATATGTTTTCCCATATGTAAGCATGTCTCTGTCTCACTGTTTGTTTTATATTTTGTCTCCCTCTTATTATATTCTGTATATCTCATACGATATATATGCTCACTCTATGTATTTTTGTTTAGTTTCTAATTTTACCCTGACAAAGCTTGGGATAAGCGAAACCGGTTGGTGATGATTTAAATATAAATTAGTGGCTTAAAACAAAGTGTTTGTTTTATTTCATAAATATGTTAAATCATAAAGTAATTGCATTCTATGCAAACATAAAAAAAATATGCACTCGAACCATTGTGCTTTTCGAAAACTGTTGTTTATTTTCCTATCAACCATTTTGGTATTGCCATTTAATACCTTGTAAACGATCGCAACGCCATCATTTTTTGACTACGGTTGACCGTTCGTTCCTGTAGTTTTTTTTATCTATGGTACAACTGCCCCTGGTACAATTGAGTCCGGTCTACCCTATTAATAATTGGTACCTTGTTATTATTATCTTGGTTGTATCTTCTACAGGTTGTATCTTAAGGCCCTGCACTAACCTCTCGCGAATTTCGATTTGGCAACGCCCCCCAAAAAATAGTTATTTAAATGATCTGTAGGTGTCCCATCGGCGTTAAAAATATATTATTTACTATTCAAAACATGTAGTATGACACCCTGTGAAAGAAATACAAACTAAACTGGAGTTTCCCAAGAATTGAACCATTATTTTGTTAATCTACACACAAGGACTAATACCATATTACGTCTGATTAAAAACATCTGCGTCTAAAACCCTCGAGCTTAGAGTGACTACTCTATATTGTTACTCAAAGACCCCGGGTATATTTGAAAGTTGTTCCCAACCTTCCTGTATTTAAACATTTTTTTCTTTATAAGAACTTGTCGAACGAAAGACTTTTTTTGTAATTATTTATTTATTCATTAAAACAATACAATAATAAATAGTAACAATTTTAGGCATGATCAAATAATGTTCTTATATCTACCTATATTTTTTATGACATACCTTCATAAAAAAGCTAAATATATATACTAGTTTACAATGGTCTATCTACATGTGACACACTCCTTGTCCGTTTGAATGAAGCTATTGAACAAGATACCAAAAGGGTCTCCCCATATACATACAATGAGAATCAAAAAATAAACTTTACATTTGCTCAAATGTTAGAATGGAATCAGTCGCTTCCGAAATTTGAGATGATGTGGTAGGTTTAGTCTTTTTGCTTGTGCTTTAACTGTGGAGGAAAGATCAGATGTTTTGTGTTTTATGGTTGATGGTTCGCGGATTTGTAAATTCCTCGTGAGGCGAGGGTCTACCAACTCGGGCAACACATATTCCATATAAAACACTTTGAGCTTATCAACCATGGTTTTCATCCAAAATTCTTCGTCTCGTTGAATCATCTCTACTTTGAGATGGTTCTTCTCACCTGACCATATTCCAAAAATACAAATGTTTTTTTTAGTGACGTGAAGTTGCCCTTGGACCTGAAAAGAGAAAAATGTTGTTAATATTGAAAATAACATGAGTTTCTATATATTTCAAAAAAATTCTAAAACAAACATTACTAAAAATCGGAAACCAGTATTGCACCCCGAAAAGATATCACATCGTAAACGTGAGACATAAAACAATGATTATAATACAAAATATGACTAATAAATGATGTAACCCCTGGTAGGTAAACATTTAGGTAACTATGATAAAGGTTGATACCACTTAATTGATTTACATCTCACCAATTTATCACATTTAAAGCACATAATGTATACAGAATACCCGCGTTTTTATAATGACTAAGCTATTATCAGGAAGCCAATAAAAATAATGTCTCAAGGATAAAGGTGAGGTAAAGCCGCGTCTCCTGCGATTATTTTTTTAAAGCATTTACCCAAAAATAAACAAAACAAAGGGGCGTTACCATACACATTTCTGTGTGCATGTAGAATGTTTTTGTCTTCCGACATCGATGGAAAACATTCCCCACGCGGGCGAAGAAGGGAAGGGGGGGGGGGGGTTGATTAATTTTTTTAAATTGCCGCACGGCGCGGGTCTATCTATCCATGCGTCCCGTCCGATGGTACTTCATCATAAATCGGAGGGTTTTCAGGTTATGTGTACTGAGCGAAATTATAATATATATAAGTTTGCTTATGTATCAGTAATAATAATAATGTATTTAAATGTCATGTATTCTCTTATTTTGTCCGCTATTTCTAATAGCATTACAGCCCCCTTTTAAAGAACAAATCTTCAGCGCGCAATAGTATGTATATGATAAAAATATCTCAATACAAAAAGTACGAAAATAAAGACAGTTTCCTAAATCCACAAGAAACTCTTGAATAAATAATAGCTATACAATAATAATAATATTTGGATGATTTGCATAGGGCAGTTTTTTTTGCAAAAAATCACCTGAAAGGCACTGTACAAATATATTTATATGTGTAATTTTTTTTTCAAAGGCTCTATCCTACTACTAACTATGGATAATCTATTATAACATAAGGTTAACAGATTGCATCCACTAGCTCATCGGTTAATAACATTAATCTATATGTACCACGGATGAAGGTGATGCTGCATAAAAATGTACATACGTTTTATGTTAGCTAATCATTATTATTTATTATAATTAGCATTTTATAACCTAAAAAAAAAAGATTTTTCAATTTCCGTAACACGTACACAAAGTCAAAGTATAGCATTCCAACTCATCCAGTACATATAGAAAACAAAGGCCGAAAACTTATCTCGAAACAGTTGAAAAAAATAAACAATAAAAAAAGTATTTATGAAATTACTATAAAACATTTAATTATTAAATGGGGAAACTTTGGGCAGTAGTTTAGAAATGAATCAATACAAATTTCCATTTAATCATTTCCTCAGAAATGTAGGTACCGGAGATAATATTTATTTGGATATCCATCTCTTCTAACGAGATTTAAATTATTTAGGTAATAATAATTATTTCAATTCATAGAGTTCTTCAAAAAGTAAACACTAAAACTATAAATAAGTTGTTTACATTTAATGTATACGGAAAATGAAATTAATTAATAATAATGATTTCATAAAATTTAACTACTGTGTGTCAAAAGCGAGCGAGATTTGAAATTCATGTCAAAAGCCAACGACAGTATTTAGTTCATTTGAAGAGGACATTTTTCACTAAACAAAGTCAAAAGACGTCTATTCATCGCCGAAGTTGGGCGGTAACTAACGCGAAACGCATAAACTCCTTATGCAGTGCAGATGGCATAAAGTTGAAATTCGCATTTCGAAATTCGTTGAATGCCATTTGTTTTAATTTATCCAAAAAAAACGTCGCCCAAATGCATGTTTTATTTTATTTTGAGAATTTTAGGCACAAATATTAAAATATTTTCCGGCCATAATGTAAAAAACACAATTTACAACATTATTATTTTAAACATAACCCGAAAAAAATGTTCGTAAGTAGGAGATTTAACATTTCAAACCATTTTTTATGGGCCTGATAATTTATATTTTCTAGGCTTATAAATTGACTTATCAAAAAAATGATCCATTACTGCAAAGGCCAAGATGTGTTCTACTTGCTATATTTAATTAAAGCATTTATAATACTTCTAGGCATTCAAATATTATTAAAAAAAACACACTATTTTTGCATGATTTCGCATAACATCCCATTGGATCGCTTTCAACACTTGAATGTAAATTTATTTTGCGAAAAATAGTTTGCAAACCGAATGATGTTTGACATTTTGCTGAAATTTTTTGACTCTGTTGATTGAGCGTAGTTTAATCCAGTTGAATCGAACTCACACTTCTTCACTGGGGAGGTACTCACCTGGTACCATGACCATCCCATCGCAGCCTTAGGGACCTACAGAATATTTGAATGTTAATGTTATTGTTCGAGTTCATGGTCATTTTTTATTTTGTAGATTCTTACAGGTAAAACAGTACAATCTTATGAATTATTTAGTCTAAAACGTTTTTTTTTTTACTAAAAAACCTTTGTAACTTTTTCCACTTACTTATTTTCGACCGGACCGGTTTCACCCTATCACGGGCATCGTCAGACTGTCACAATTAAAACTAAATCTATGGTATATATATAGCATCGTGTCCGGAGTGAGTCTCACTGTTTTTTAATATTGTTTTTATTTATGACTTGAAATTTATTTTATTGCTGACGGTACTGTTTACTATTATGTTTTTGAAAACTGTTGTTGTTTATTAACCTCTGGAAGACAGATTACATTGTGTTTGTTTACTGAATCTAAGGGTTTTAAAAAAATTACGTTATGTCATTCGTGTCAGCTTTTATTTGAATAGATGGTTATTTCTGGTTTTGTTTTTTCCCTGTGATTTCCGTCTTGTTGGCTAAAATGAATTTTATAGCAGTTTATGTCCTGTAGTTACATGAACTACGAGTAACCAGGTACATTTGAAAGGATCTTTAAAATATTTTTTATGTTATAATAGGTACACATCAGGGTAATATCCTTCTTAGATTTCGTTTTAGATGTCTGCGACAAAATTCCCAGTTACATTTTACCCTGGTATTTTATTATGTATTTCCTATTTACAATTATTAGGATGTTAGATACTATTAATGCATACAAGTAAGGTTACACTATAATGGATATATTAGAGGATAGTCAGCCTTTTTCTCTAATTGACTTTTCATTGCATACTTTTATTCTACTTTGCTTACTAGTCCATTAATTTCCAATGATTCTAATTTTTTACCCTTATTGCACACATGTACTATTGTAACACCTGTGTCTTTATGAATCGAATGGTGATTGTCTGTTAGATGGTTAGCCATGTTCGACAGGTCCTTCTTATTGTTTACCCAGATTGAAAAATGTTATCTTATTCTGGTGTGGAGGCTGTGCCCGTTTGGCCTATATAGTATGCCCGGCAATCTCCGCAGTTTATCATGTACCCCAGAAATCCACAATTTTTCCTTTTTATCTTTATTATTAACGAGAATTTTTTCCACGTTATAAAATGTTGCATTACACTTTTTATTATTAACTAATCTTGCTATTTTGTTTTATCTCTCGTCTATATACAGAAGTTTTGCCCACTCTTTGTTGAGTTTCTTTTTATTATCTGAAGGTTTTTAAATTAAAGGTTTAAAAAAAAATCATTTTAAAAAATGGAATTCCACCATGAATTGACAGTTTCCAAATTATAAATAATTATTTAATCGTTTGTGAAAGCACCGATCAGTCATCGTGAAGAACGCAAACGAACCTGTGAAACTTGAAAATATACACGCAATATCCCAATCTCTCTCCATGATAAAATTGAGCAGAAAGTAGATTAGATAAAAGTTATATTCTCGTAAAAGCAGATTAAATACTATACCGTGTTGTAAGGTTTTTTGTAAGGGGGAGTGTACGCGTACAATACGTAAGTACATACTGTACAATGTACACATTTCAAATGTTTACATTAGGTACAGCTAGGTACTTTATGCAGTAAGTATACACACAAACAAAACGAGTTCAAATAAACAAAAACATGGCATGGGTTGCAGCAATATGATTATGGCTTTGTTTTGTCTGTAGATAGGATATGATTGGATAGATAGGTAAGTATATCTGGCACACACCCATGCTCCACCCAATACAGTGACGTCAATAAATTTATAATAACGTTTTTTCAACAATAAATCATAAGACAGTATCTAATTACAAAAGTGTGTAAATGTTTTATCTGTTCTTCTGTAGGGCATGGAACCGGGATGCCTATTCTCGTTATTTTTTAGGAAAATTCCTTATTCATTTCCTTAGGCTTGATGACAGCTGTCATTCAGCGAATGACATTCATTAAAAATATCAATATTTACTTAGTTTTAACAAGAGAACAACTCAATATTAAAGAAGTTGTACCAATGTAACAAACAATGTTAACTATAAGTTAACAGTGTAACAAGTTAAAACAATGCACAATGGCAGAGAGCGGCATAGATAAACCATGGCGGCAAATGTCACATTTATAATTAGTGACAGAATAAAAAGGTCATTACTATCTAGTTATGTAGGTATCTTTTTAGAAAACGTAATTCTTTGATGAAGGCGTACTTATACTATTTAAAAAATAAATGAAAATTGATTAAAATGCATTGTAAAATAATGCAATTTGTTTAAAAAAGTTTTGGTTCAAAACCTTGTGTCACTTAAGGGGGAGAGGGACGTCGGAGAGTTATTATTTATCAATTCAAAATAATTATAGTATTTTTACGCAATACGATAAACATAATGTTTTTAAATAAATTTTTTTTTCTTTTTTTGAAATGCGGATTACAAATTTTTGGTTACGTTTATTTACACAAACGCAACGACAAATTATTAAACATACTTTTCTCCACTTTAAAAATCATATTTGTATTTTAAATATTTTGTAAAACATACAATGGAACGGTCAGAAAAAAGTAATATTTCTGATTGGATTTTGATAAATGCTAAGCCCATGTACATTTATAATAGATTTAATAAATTTTATTCTATTTAAAAACATTATGTTTATCGTATTGCGTAATGATACTATCATTATTTTGAATTAATAAACAACAACTCTCCGACGTCCCTCTCCCCGTTAAAGATATTTGATCAATTTGTGTTTTCAAATAATCTCTTAATAATCTGTTTTGAATTTTTTTAATATGTCTCTTCGGAATTCCGCAGTTAAGTAAGAAGTCTTTAAGAATAAGGAAAAGGAATTTTACTAAAAAAAGAACCAGAATAGTTTTCCTGGACACTACACACTAGACCAGAGATCAACTTTCCAGGCGGTTAAAGGTGGAACTAACGAACGAATGAACCATAATCAGCTCTTCCCAAACTTATTTGCTCCACTGTCTAATTTTGAAGTGTATTTTTCTTCAACGCCGCCCCCCCCTCCCCCTTTCAAGAAAAACAATTATTGAATGAAACAGCGAGATTTTTTTGTTCTTCGTGAAATATCTTTAATGTTAAAACTCACCACGCATTTAGTTGTTTCATTATAACGATAAATAGCATATATGTTTTTAAAAATTCAACTAGATTTTTAGGGTCTGTGTGCACTTAGTACCCTACTACCACGATGGTAATAGGGCACTAAGTTGATGGTACTAAGTTTTCTTCTTGTGTCATAAAAGGGGGGACTTAGCCACTGACCGGACTAGATTATCACTAGATTATTATATTGACCCATGTCAGTGTTTTTCAACCTTATTTGTGCCATGCCCCAATTCAACGCTTTAAAAAACCTTAATTATTGTAAGATTATAACATTTATTATAATTGGTCTGTTAAATAAATTTCTTTTTTTTTCAGTCTTTTCAATATAATGAACGCGATCGACTTTGAAACCTCTCGCGATCGCGATCGACCGTTTGGGCACCCCTGCACTAGACACAGAAGATCTTCCAAAGGTGAAGATGTTGGCGCATCTTCAAAATATCCTGGATGGAAGTATAGAGAAAACAATTTAGATTTATTGTGTGGCGGTCTATCCTCTTTGCCTACTCCTGCGGAGAAATGACGTGATAGTTAGTTCCAAAAAATTACAGTTCCTAAATACTTATAATTTCATCATAACTAAACTTGTAAATTTCCGAATTAATTCAAATATGGCGATATATTGTGAATTTTATATTATTTTATTTTATTGATAGGGTGAAACCGGTCCGGCCTGAGATAAACAAATGGAAGATAGTTACAAAGGTTTTTTAAAATAAAAAGTTCATATTAAAATGGAATTTCACCATGAATTAACAGAGATATATTATGTACCTACATATTTCATGTTTTATTTTTTTACTAAATCGAAATTATTTTTCAATCGTCTTGGAATTATGAACGATATGATAATACATATTACGTTCAAAATAATTGTTGATAATATTAACAAATTTCAAATGAAATATGAAACAAAAAAAGACTTCTGAGAATTGAACCCAGGATATTATAATCTGTCTTATCGAGAGAACACTCTAACCACTGAGCCAAATATTACAGTGAGGTTTACAATATTCAATAAGTTATTCCAATAAATTAAAATTAATAGTTTTTCGATTTATGATAACATCTGAATATCTCAGAAAACCTGTCTATTCAAACATTTGAAACTCGACTCGTCTACCTATTCATCAAGTTCAAGGATTAACACATAGTTTTCTATGGTCTAATGACCTTAATATGTATGGAAATATCTGTTTCGGTAATAATAAATGAGAAAGTGAAAAATTTTCTAAGAAGATTCAAATTCTATTGAGAATTAATACTACGCTACTATTTAACTTGTGTTTTTCTTTTTATCAAAATTTTATTTTACCAATAAATTGCTTTACTGTGAATCGTTACACCATACTTATTTTCATACCGATCCCTATATTAAAGTAGGTTTTAGACGATACTTTTTTCATCCAGATTTCATTCTATGGCAAATTATATAAAAAAAATTCCATGGGAAAAGACAACCCATATGGAATCTGGATGAAAAAAATATCTTATTTGGAAGTTTTAATTTATCATGTACTTTTGCTATTTTTGGATTAATAAATTCGCTACCGGTTTCGACACAACCGTGCCATTGACAAGCGTTCTTAAAACTTACTTAAATTAGACAAGTACAGAAATTAGGTGAGGGTAGACCCGAAACCGGTAGTACATGGTAAATTAAAACTTCCAAACAAAATGTCTAAAAATTGCTATATAGTGAATGCCGAAAAAATACAAGAAAAAAATATCGTCTAAAGTAGGTATGGTATAAGACCATATCGGAACCCATATGGAAAAAAATGCTTTAGACGATCATTATTTTCATACCTACGATTTCATACAGATTTGCAGATATAGTTGCCAAGAAGAAATAATATTTTTGACGGTAGGTACTTAATCGTCAAAAAATGGCAACACCCTTAACGTAATCATAGATCATAAGGTTATAAAACATGTACTTAAAATTCACAATACCGAACAGAAATACGCGTTCAAAATCGGTGTAAACACAGTCTACTCTACCTATAATCTTTTAAAAAATATTATTAATTTATTCCGGAATAAACACGCAACATTTCCACATAATACCAGCTCCACATGCTCTTTTGTTCTATTCAAAGTGGATCAATGAAAAACAAATTGTAAACTAAATTCTTGCTCGAGTAGATAACGTTATTAAAATAATATGATATCAAATGTATGACTCATCTTGTGCATCATCATTAAGGTGGTCCAGGCCTATATAGTAAAAACAAAATAAACAAATATAGGTGTAGCCGTACCCTTGATTTGTTACACCTACCATTCCTATGATGTGTTAAAAATTTCAGCCCCTTATCTTATATACAAGGGGGTGCTCATCGTATTATAAGTTTTTGACAAAATTTCAGGATTTTAAATAAAACACGTAATTTAAGGTTTATTAATATTACAAGTATTTTAATCAAATAAGTATACAAATTATTTAAATATGAATAAAATTTTGTAACAAAGTAATACTTAACATAATATTAGTCGCAATCTTTCAAAACTATGTTTATTAACTCCTTTTTGGATGTTTCAGTGGAAACGATTTTTCTGTTTTGTTCAACGATGTGAAGTAAAAATTGCTTTTCTTCCTCAGTCTTAGTGAGTAACGTGTTGTAATCTTCAAACAGTTTAACTCCTCTCTCCGCTGTATCATTGCAAACAACAACATGCAAATTTGTGACGCAGCTTTTGCCTTGAAGGTAATCAACATTGTCATTCCAAGTCTCAGGAGGTAATTGCAAGAAAGAGTCCTTGATTTCAGCCATTTCTCTCAATTCTTCAGATCTTTGTTTCCGTTTTAGAGAGCGTTCTTTGACTTTTTCTAGTTTCTTGTCGATTGAGGTCATTATCATCTTACGTTCTCCTCTTTGATCGATGAGAAACGCTCTGTCTTCCGCAATTTTGATCAAATTCAAAGCGCTTCCATGGGCAATATCAAAAATTTTGTCTAGTTTTTTTGTAAACAAATACTCTCTTTTTCTTTGTGCTTCAGAATTTCTTCCTCGATTTTTCTTCAATAGCAACCAGTTCTTATAAAACTTAATCAGTTTTTCAATGCAATGATTTTGTTGTCCGGCCGGAATACTAGATTTACTCCATACTTTTATAAGTTCTGGAATAAGTATATGCGCGGAGTCTTTCACATTTTTTGATTAATTTAATATGTGGTGAAAACTGTAATGGTCTAACCATCATCCTTTTCTTTTAATAGAACCCTGGAAAATATTTTTTTTTATATGCATAACTTTCATGCTAGAAAAGCTTAAGGGAGCGACATCTATCGACTTGTGGAGAGTTTGATTACAGTGAATTATAATCCAATAATTTTTGATTCATAAAACTCGTTGCAACATAAAACCACGAGATGGCAGTGAGAAGAAGGCATTCCCTCTTATAAATAAACATCACAGGATTGGGTGAAATCAACGAAAAAGTTACCAATCAAACGAGCGTTTTACATAAACAACAATTAGTGGTGACAGGACAAAGGAAATATTAATTATTTATGTGAATCGAAAGGGTTCAGATCAACGGCCTATAATATAAACATTTCACTAGCGGTCGAACAGGACGAGAAGAGGTCGTGAACTTTAAAGGAAACAATGGGAAATGCAGAGATGAATAACCATTGAAAATGGAAGTAGAAAGTAAAAATAATATGCAAAATGTTAATTACAAAAAAAAAAACTACAAAGAAATGATTTATCTTGCACGGGGAAAGGCGTGTTTGCATTAGAATTTAGACAGAGAGGCGTGTCATGTAAGGTTAAGCGGAAAAACAACGAATTAGAGAAAATAATTCAGAGAACAATAGCTTCAGCAGATGAAAAAGGGAAGAAACAAGAATTATACAGTATGGAAACTTCGGCAAACTTAAGAGGCGATTTAGGCGAGACTAATGTGAAATAGAAGTACAATTTTCTAATTTCAGGAACGTAGATAATTACAAGGGAGTGAAACTAGACTGATTTTAGGTGATAAAAGGTATTAATTGATTAGATTCGGGACATCAGATAATATGAAAATGTAGATGAGAAATGTATCAATCAATTATAAAATTTAAACTGAAGGAATTCAATAGAAATATTGAGATATATGGACTACTACTTTGAATATAGTTCGATACATTTAGGTAAAATTTTGAGGTTGTCAATGACTAATGTAAACAAGGCGACAAGAATTGTTTATCCAAGCGATCAGATGAACATGAAACTCGGGCAATAAAGAGATAAACGAACAATTAAAAATATACAGGGAAGATAGGAATATTTATTTAAGGAAAAGTAATTAAAAATAATGGGTTTTCGATTAACTCTGATTTATATCGGTTTTTTACAAAAGTAATGATTATTACCCATAGTAAACAATAATCTAATGTGATATTGAGTTAGAGTGGAATGGAGAAAGGGGAGTGGCCAGGAAAGAAGTGAACGAACTCATATCTACCAGGTTTGGGGTAGGTAAATCGCAGGTAAAAACGCCGATAAATTAATACATAAAATTATTAAAGGTAGTGAAAAATCAATTAAGGATGATATCAATCGACCCGGATGAAAGTATAAGCAGACGATAGGTACATGCAAAAGGTGTAATACAGCTAGACCAGGAAGAAGCAGTGCAACACATTGAAAAATCATTCTGGAAAGGTATATTTATTAACTCAGGCAGGTGAGGTGGGGAAGAAATTATAAAGTGTTTACACCAATATTAGGATCAATTGAAAATTGCACGAAAATATACGTTAATCGAATATTCACATGTTAGATCAGAGAAAAACCATGTTACCATCGGAAAATTCATAAATAAAAAGATATCGCATATCAAGATAACCAGGGACTAAGGGAATTTCTAAAAATTGAACGATGTGAAGAAGGCGCTTCTTTAAATAAAATTCAATAATGACATAGTGGCTATGATTACGAGATACCCGAGTTCATAGGCGACCAAAGAATAAGCGATAGATAATATTTTCAGAAAAAAAAACATGAATCGAAATTTCCAATTCTATAATAAGGAACAGCAGGGCGATCTAGAGGAATGAACTAAATTCGATCCTGGCCGGAGTGAGGAAAAGTGATGGATTCAGAGGCGGGCCAGATTTTATCTAAATATTTACATTGAAGAATTACAGTCGAAATTAGTATTACTTACATATAGGTTTCCGAGTTAATAGAGAACATAATTTAATGTAGGTATGGAATGGAGTTAAATCCTTTTGATTCTAAGCTAGGTATATAAGGCAATGTAATGAGGGAATATGGGATTAGTCGCGGAATACGTCGGGCGAGAAAAAAATTAAATTACGTGCTGGCCGATTTTAAGTAATTGTTTTGTTTTTGGACTTAGGAAGTTTCATTTGATTTGTTTCTTACAATTAAATAAAGTTTTAAATAAATTCTTTTAAATAGTTGTTGGATTGATTCAACAATAGTTTGATTAAATTCAATAATAGTTTGATAAATATTGAAGTTTCTAAAATTCATTATAATTAAGTTGATACTAAAAATTACTTCTGTGAATTAATTAAAATTGGTGGTTTTAAGTGAAATTATAATAATCGAAAGTGTTTATAAATAAAGTGTTTGAATCGAAGTCTTCTAAAATTCATTATATTTAAGTGAAGTGATATAAAAAAAAGTGACCCAGTAAATAAAGTGTTTTGTGTTCGAATTAATATTGTATTAAAATAAATTCTCTTGTTGATCTAATACAATAATAGTTTCATAAATAGTGAAATTTCCTAAAAATTAATAATACTTAAATTACGTTAAAGATTCTAAAAGTTGTAATTAAATTAATTTTCTCAAAACTGTTAGAGCAATGTGATAATAATAATAATTTAATAAATATTGAAAATTTCTAAAAATTAATAAAGTTATTTGTTTAAAGATTTTTTAAAATTAGCTTCTGTGAATTAATTAAAATTGTTTAAATGAAATGTGATTTAATTCATATTTTGTGTTGAACTAAATTCATTACGAGTTTAAGAAAAATTAAATATAATTGCGTTTAAAATAATTTAGTGAAAGTTTAAAACAGCTGAGTCTTAGTTTCATATAATTCATTTTTAATACCTAGCGTGGGATTAATTTCGTCAAAAAAAAATAATAAAGCTCTAAAATATTACCAAGCGTTCGGTTTACGGATTTAATTAATAGTTAGTAAAGAGAATTACGTGAGTACAAAGAATAAAATAGGAAAATAAAACAACAAAAATTTAAATATTGTTTAATAATATCCGGATTGAGAGATCATTAAATTTGAAGAAATAGTACAAATCGGTAGATCACGAATTGAAATTAGGAAACACTAGATTGTATTAAGTAAATATTTCTAACTTAGATTAAACATTCCAGGCAGGGAAGTTCAATATTTTCTGAATCTTCATATTGGCGTGTATAACCCGTCTGGAAAATTATGAATTTGTCGGAATTCAGGTGAGTCAAATTAATATACAAGTTTTCAGGATCCCGGGGAAGGCGAGGATGGAGATATGAATTATATTTCTAATGACTTATAAGTACATGTATTGTATGTGTGTATATGTAAATATGTATATATATATATTTATATTTAATGTTTAATATATAGGTCAATACTATACGACCGTTATCTATCATGAGTGAATGTTTTGTATACGTGATCAAAGCCTTTCTAATCAAATATTTGAGTTCAAATACATTTTATGATACCCAGCGGGTACATCTTCCTTTATGAGATATTTTACGATAAATCTTTCCTTTCGCATTGAATTATAATTAAACTAGTACTATAGATAATTCAATTGTCTCACTCATTACCAACACTTGACTTTTAAATATTCAAAA
Source organism: Halesus radiatus (assembly GCA_022606495.2). Taxonomy (NCBI): domain Eukaryota; kingdom Metazoa; phylum Arthropoda; class Insecta; order Trichoptera; family Limnephilidae; genus Halesus; species Halesus radiatus. The sequence goes on from JAHDVE020011032.1 coordinate 21,963, forward strand.
ATACCTATTTTTTTCATAAATACATTTAAGTATTTATAAAAATTTCCGGTAGATACCTACCTGTATAATTGTCTTTATCGAGTTAATTCATAGTCAACAACTTCAGAACATCTTTTATAGGTATTTCACTGTGGAGTGAAATAACTTCGGCTAAAGACTTGGCCTTTACTAAGAGTATGTATGTGTGTATAGGTATATATATAAAGAAAGTGTATAATGTATCTATCAAATCTATATGGCCGTTATTTATTTTATCTTTATTTTTATACAATGTTTAATATGTATATATATAAAACCAATTATTATATTTATGTATATCTCCTATAAAAACAATTTATTTTATTAATATATACATTTTCCTAACATATAAATTCAAAACTAACGTTACTAAAATTACCAACAACCCAAACGATTTTATTAATTCAAAGATCGTTATCATTCTAAAACAAACCAATGAATCCTAATTGTTATGCTTCCTGACGGGGGTCTCTGACACTTAATAACTGTCGCATATCTCAATGACACACTTCCTCGACTGTTATTAAAACTAGGTCAACATTCCAAACCACACCTTCTTTTATCGAAGTATGTAGATACGTATAAGTATGTATATATATATTCGAATTTCAGTACATCTTACGAAGAATAAGTACTTTAACAAACGTCGACATTTAATTGAAAAATAACTCTCATCTTTTGCGATGGACTATCATCTTTTAGAAATCACGTATTTGTAGTTTGCGTACATAAATATTTTTATAGCGCCATTTTCATAGAAAGATTCAATTCAAAGGCGCTCCACACCCGTTCGAACATATTGATGAATTCAACAGAACAAACAAAAACCCACATTACTGGAAATATCAAAATAAGCAAAATCATTCGTCGACAATACGTTCCCAAGTTATGTTATAAAATTAATTTTATCTTCGACTTGGGGTTTTCAAGGTTCAGGCCTTGCAAATTTTGGGCTTTTTTTGGAGTCCTACCTTTTCTCCAAACAAACAAAAATCAATCTACAGTTAAATTCAAACTACATGAGATAGCAGGGTCTCATTAAATCAACCTGTCAACCAAACCAAAAAGTAATATATCATGTATATTGTATTATCACTTTTACGTATATTCTTATGTAATATGTCTGAATATCTGGCACAGATTCACGACCTGTGTTGGAGATGTCAGATCCACAATTTTCTGGGAAAACTGGAGTATTGTGGATTATAAAAACTCGTATTGTTTACATATATTTATAATTTATACCTATCGATTGGGCAGAAATAATTGCTGATTTAAGCGTGGTTATCTCTGAACTCTTGATGCGGGGGACGGCCTTTCAACCCGGACTTTGCAAAAATTCGCAAGTATATAATGTTGTTTGACGAGGGGACGGAACCGGTTTGATCTCCTTTAAATGTAACTGTCTGGAGGACGGGAATTCGGAGGGTCTCGGACCCATGGAGAAGGAAGGTGCTCTTTCCGTCGCGGTACAGGGGATGACCAATAGCGCACGAACTGAAAATTGAAGAGGTTACGTATACCGTTTGGTCAGGCTGTACGTCTGTGAAGAGAGAGTTACTGACCGGAAACGTGGTCATCTGAGTACTTTAGGGGTTGGTCTGGAGCCGAATTACAGCAAAACAAACCGTATTCGATCTCTCGTCATAACAAAAGCTGTGTAAACTAAAACCTAATCATGTAATTTTCCCAAATTTAGGAGAGGATGGAGATGGCGCCAAAACAAGTAAAACTGTACCTTTTAACCATGAAATTCATTGAAACTAACCAATGTAGAATAACACTTAGTACGATGAGGAAAGGCGATAATACTGTGATCATTACATTTATGTATACCAAATTTAAAATTGAAACTACGTCGTATTATATAGATCAGGAATAGTGCAATTAGTATAGCCCAGAAGCTAAGTTTTCCCACTAAAACTCACGATAGAAGAAAAATAGAAAATTTAGGGGTAAAGTTAGGAAAATGCTAGTCTTCCTATAGGAAATTAACGTAGATTGCATAGTAGGATAATAATAGAGAGTTCAGAACATTAAAATCTAAGATAGGAATGTTAGGAATATGAATTCTGTCAATGGTATGCGAGAGTCTGCCTACGCTACAAAGAATAGGGGTTACCACAAATAAGGCCTTGTTTTTCCAATAGTCTGAAACAAAAAACAACACAACGTAGACTCCGGAAAAGCTTGGGAAATTGACCACATTTGAGTGCAAAATTTCCGTGAAAATCATGAAAATCGGAAACACTCGAATGTTAGCATAGGGCTAGACGTTACACGCTGGCCAAGGAGGAGAAAAACCTCAAATTGAAAGGAAAACTACAAAGAGTTTTCCGATCACATTAGTTAGGAAAATTTAAGGCAGCAGTAGAGTCATCTTAAATCGGTGGCACGAACGGAAGTCTATTGCTAAATTAAATCATAAACGAAGGAAGGGCGGGCCATCACATCTTTAAAGCCTAGTGGAGGGGGGGCCATCTCACTCTCAATATCTTATCTCTCTTTTCTCCATTTTATTAGTATGAGTATAAATATATGCACACTCCTGTCGTGAAAATAAATAAATAAAACATGTGCCTCATATATTGGGATGCTGTTGGAGGGTATTTTAAGTAAAGAAAAAAGATGAAATTCTAGAACAGTTAGTAGGAATATGGGGGTCAGTGTGTCCAGTGATAAAGTATTAATTCATATCACCCACTGCGGTGCAAGGCGATGGGTGGATATAATCAGGCTGGAGAGGTTAAGGGGTTTCCCTCAGCCGGGTTCTCCCGATTCGGCCTACCGCGCAGCTGGTAGGCAGACCCAATCACCGCCAAGATCTGAATAAACCTCATCCCATGAACCTGAGCACCCCTACTAAGCAGAGATTTTGGTAATCCAATAAATTGTTCCTGAG